>CAUYRH010058827.1:0-13824 GCA_963574655.1 Perodicticus potto
TTTTTTTGGCAATGATATTAACTGCAAGTGTGAAGGCTGATGCAACATAATATCTGCCTGGCTCAGCTATGATTCTCACTCCAGAGTCTGATGGAAAGTACTTGTCCAATGCTGGGTTGATTACACCAGTGATCTCTTCAAACTTAAGCTTTACATTCTCAGATTCAGGAAAGCCACCACCAATATAAAGCAGGTACATGCTGAAACCAACCTCAACTCTCATGTCAAAGACATAGTGGGCATCAGAGATTGCCAGCATGATGGTCTCAGGATCAGTACAGCCACTTCCTATGTGGAAGCTGACACCAATGACATCAATATTTAGCTCTTTTGCCTGTTCCAAAAGAAGTCCGCTGGTTTTGAGTGTAGCACCAAATTTAACACTGAGTCAACACACTGCTTTGGAATCATCAGTGGCAATCTGCAAAACCAACTTGGCCTTTGGATGTGCTCTGGCAACTTTCCTCAACTTGACTTCACTTTCAAAAGACATCATCTGGACCCCATTTTTGGCAGCATACTTAATTTGAGACACTTTTTTTTTTTTACAAGGATTTGCATAGATAACCCTCTCTGGAGGCACCACGAGACTTTGCACCAATTATATTTCAGTCTTGCTAGCACAGTCACATCCTGTCCCAATAGCAGTGAGGGTCTTCACAATGGCTCTACTGTCCTTACATTTGACTGCATTAAATGAAGTGACATGAGGAAGAGCTTTTAGCCATCTTTGGTGTTTCTTCAGAGCATCTCCAAGGTCTGCTACATAGAAGGCATTCTTATCATCAGAAGAGGAAACTTCTTGGTTTTTTGGTCCAGATTTTCCTTGGCAGTAAAACCTTCATCAAGCAAGTGTCAGTCAAACTCCTCATTACTAATGTTGTTCATGATTTTTTGATGTTTCTTTGAAAAACTAAGAGAAGGAATTTAAAGAAATACTTCCAGCTTCTCACAAAGGCAATTCTCCAGGAATTCTGAATCCCACTGCGTGTGTCCTCCGAGCAACAGTGGAAATGTTCTTAGAGCATCCAGGCGCCACAGGCCAGCCCCATGGAGAAGCCGTAAAGCTGCTGCCCATGCAGAGCCAGAGCTGGAGCCACAGGAGCACTTGGCTGCCCCTGCTGCACTCGTCAGCACCTGGCTCCCACCTGCAGGAGACACCGGCCCAAGGTGGCGCTGGAGCAGTTGGCAGAGGGGCGGCTGGGGCAGCAACTTCAGGGACTGACCTCCACATTTTCAATGTCAATAGGAAATGTGTTATGGAAAAGCTGTATGTCCTGCTCATGGAGATAAAGCTCTTTAAATCTAAATTGGAACTCCTTTTGCAACTTTTCCAGTGAATCTACACATGTTTTCTTTGGGAATGCAACCAGTGGTTTTTCCACTAACAGAATTTGCAGGCCCGGGATGAGTCTGCTGCTAAACAGGACAGGCAGTGGAGACAAAAACACCCCGTGGGCTAGATAAAAGTCTTCTGCGGGCCCCATGTGGCCCACAGGCCATAGTTTGAGGACCCCTGATATTGAAGATACTGAGGAATAAACAGAGATCCTAACATTATTCCTAGTACTAAGGCCAAATTAGTCCTAGAGTAAAGGCTACTCTAAACTTGCCTTAACAAAGCTTTAAAATATCTACATGATCCAAAAATCACTTCATTCCCTGGTAAAGCAAACTTCATCACTTTTTAAAGTAATGCAACTAATTCTGAAAACTCAACAATATAACATTCAAAATACCCAGCATCTAAAATAAATTTATTAAATACGTGAAGATGTGAAATATAGCTAGGTGAAAATTTAGTCACAATAAAGGCACAGAAATTACAGATTATGAAGTTAGCAGATGAAAAGCTTAAAAGAGCTTTCGTAAATATTATGTTTAAAGATTTAAAAGCAAACAGGAACATAAGAAGAAGAGAAAGAGAAGATAGCTAGAAAAAATAAATAACATTTTTTGAAATCCAAGATACAATTTGTGAGCTAAACAGTATATTCAATGCTACAAATAAACGTGTCTGTTAAAGCTATACACTTTGTGCAAAATGAAGCAGAGATGAGAAATGATAAAACATTTAAGAAGCCACCCATGATAGAATATCAAGAATCTAGTATTTATGTAATTTAAGTCCAAGAAGAACATGTGGCAAGACAGCCAAATATTTAAAGAAATAACAAATGAAAAATTATCCAAATTTGATGAAAACTATAAATTCACCAAAAAATACTTGATGAACAAAACCAATATAAATACAAAGTAATCAACATGCAGGTATGTCATGATCCAATTAATAAAGCTCAATTGTAAACAGAAAATTGTGCATATGTGGAGAAAGAAGACTTAGGGTTAGAAAGGGACAAAAATCAACACAATTGCAGAATCCTCAGAAATTAGGCAAGCCATAAGACAATGAAAGAATGTCCTTGCAGAGCTGAGGAAAAATAAATGTCACTCAGAATATATTCAGGGAAAATATTGTTCAAAAATGAAAATAAATAAAAGAGGCTTCATTATGTGAAGTTAGAACATTTTTCAGAATTTCAAGACTTTTTGAAAAGGTAAGACAATTTTCAGTTACAAAACTACACTAGAAGAAATGTTAAAGGAAGTAGTTCAGATGAAAAGAATTATACTAGGTGGAAACTTGATCTACATGCAGGAATGAAAACCATTAAAAATGATATGTTGATATGTGTGAATACATTTAAAAATTACTTTTCAACATTTAGTTTTCAAAATATGATTGTATAAAGTGGAATTGATAACATTATTTTGTAGTGTTTATAAGACATGTAGCAAAAAATATGTCAGATAAAGTACAACAAATGATGGAGGAATGGGAACATACTATTGTAAGATTATTATACTAATTTGAAATTATATAATAATGTTTAAAAGTAAACTGTGATAATTTAAGTATACATATTATAAATTCAAGGATACGAACAAAGAAAGCAAGAAAGTAAGAAAAAAAGCAAGGAGTAGGGAGAGGAAGTAAGAGAACGAACAGAAAGAACAAAAGAAAACCAAAGAGAGGAAAGAAGAAAGAGAAAACTAAAAGAAGTATAGTTAATAAGAAATAAGTGAATAGTATAGTTAAAAACAATATAAAAACCTCAAATAATCTGAAAAATATTAAACAAAGAGAAAAAATAAACATACAAAGAACAGATGGGCCCCCAAATCTTACCAAAAAGATTTAAACTAGCTACATTATTAGTTATAAATTTTGGTATATATATGTGTATACCATATGTATATATGTATACACACACACACACACACACACACATACCAAGTTATATGTAATTTAATTATATAAAAGCCAAATAGTCTCATCCCTCTAACTAAAAGGCATATTGTTTTCAAATCTTGGCTATTGTGAAAAATGCTATAATGAATATGAGAAGGCCCATATTCCTAAAAGGTATTGATTTTATTTCTTTTGTGTATGTAGTCAACAACAGATGGTTTGCTGGATAACATAGTAGTGCTATTTTCAATTTTTTTGA
The DNA here is from genome assembly GCA_963574655.1 of Perodicticus potto. Lineage (NCBI taxonomy): Eukaryota > Metazoa > Chordata > Mammalia > Primates > Lorisidae > Perodicticus > Perodicticus potto. The sequence continues at coordinate 3,513 of CAUYRH010058827.1, forward strand.
GAGATGTCCATATAATTTTCCATTATGGCTACACTAATTCAACAAAAACTTTAAAACAATTCTTTTTAAATGGTCAATAAGCTAAAAAACAACATCGAAAATTAAATGAAATCAGAGAAACAATACATAAACAATATTAGAAAAATCAATAAACAGAAATTCTAAAAATGAATCAAGCAATTTCTAGAGTTGAAATGTACAATAATAGAAATGAAAATTACCTAGAGGAGTTCAACAGCAGTCTTGAATAAGCTAAAGGACAGGTAATTTGAAATCATTAAGTCTGAGGAGTGAAAAGAAAAAGAGAATGAAAAAAAGTGAACAGAACCTAAGGGTCCTGTGAAACACCATGGAAGGGCCAACATAGGCATGACAAGAGGAGTCTGAGAAAGCAAAAAAAGAGGAGTAAGGAATATTATGGAAAAATAATGGATGAAAACTTCGTGTGTTTGAATAAAGACTAGGAATTACATATTCAAGAATCTCAAGAAACCCAAGTCTAATAAACTTACAGATATTCACACCAAGATATATTATAATCAAACTGTCAAAAAGCAAAAGCAAAGAGAGGATCTTAGAAATAATAAGAGAGTAGCAAGTGATTTGTCACCTACAAAGAATCCACAATAAATCTGACCACCAAATTTTCATCAAAATCCATGAGATGACTCTAGCCACATATGGCCATCTGACCTTCAATAACTGAACAAAACCATACACTGGGAAAAAGAACCCTATTCAATAAATGGTGCTGGAAGAACTGCTTAGTCACATGCAGAAGACTAAAACTGGACCCACACTTCTCACCACTTCCAAATATTGACTTTTGCAGTATAAAAGACTTACCTCTAAGACACAAAATGATAAGAATTCTAGAAAAGAGTGTGGAAAAAACTGTTAACATTGGACTGGGAAGATATTATAAAGAAGATCCCCTTGGCATTTGCAGCAACACCAAAAATAAATAAATGGGACATGATCAAATTAAAAATCTGTTACACAGCTAAGGGTACACCAACTAAAACAAACAGACAACCTGCAGAATGGGAGAATATATTTTCATGCTATGAATATGACAAAGGGCTGATCACTAGAATCTATAGGGAACTCTAACTAATCAACAAGAAAGAGCAAACAATCCCGTTAATAAGTGGGCAAGAGACATGAACAGAACCTTCTCTGAAGAAGAAAGATGAATGGCTAAAAACAAATGAAAAAATGCTCATCATCCCTAATCATCAGAGAAATGCAAATCAAAACTACCTTGAGATGTCTCCTAAGCTCAGTGAGAATAGCTGTCATCTCAAAGTCCCAAAGCTGAAGATTCTGGTGTGGATGTAGAGAGAAGGGAACACTTTTATATTGCTGGTGGGATTGGAAACTAATACTAAGAAATACAGAGAATCCTCAAAGAGCTAAAAGCAAACCTTCCATTTGATCCTTCAATCCCATTACTAAGTATCTATCCAGAAGAAAAAAAAGTTCATTTCACTGTAAGGATATTTGTACTAAAATGTTCAGTACAGCTCAATTCACAATCACCCATCAGCTCATGAATGGATTAATGAGCTGGGGTATATGTATACCATGGAATACCAATCAGCCATTAAAAAATAGATGGAGCATTTACATTTTTTGTACTAACCAGGATAGAGTTGAAGAACATTGTACTTAGTGAAGTATCACAATAATGGAAGACTATACTAATATGAAAACAATAGATAAACAATTACACTCCCCCATGAAAGAAAATAATTAAATTCAAATGGGGAGAGGGGAGAGGAGGAAAAAGAAAGGGATGAAAAGGGAGGGGGATTGATAAGCTCTCACCTAATGGGCACAATGTGAGGGTATATAACACACCCTCCTGGGTGAAGGGCTCAACTACAACTTGAGCTTTACCTGACATGCACAATTGATGTAACCCAGTCATTTTTACCCTCATGTTAATCTGAAACATCTGAAACACACAAAAAGACACCTACTCCATTTCCTTAACATGAAGAGCTTTTACCAAATTACATGGAAGTTCCAAGGCAGAATTAACATTATAATCTTTTATAAAATAAAAAGAAAAATATAAGTGTTCATGTTAAATATAATCCATAAATTATAACGAGAATTTTTATTAAAATACAAAACTATGAATGCCAGAAGACAGTGGGATGACATTTTCTGGAGGGTTTGAACCTGGCCCAGGGCCAGCTAAAACAACAACAACTGCAACACCAACAACAGAAAAATAGCTGGACATTGTGGTGGGCACCTGTAGTCCCAGCTACTTGGAAGGCTGGGGCAGGAGAATTGCTTAAGCCCAAGAGTTTGAGGTTGCTGTGAGGTGTGACGCCACGACACTCTACCAAGGGTGACATAGTGAAACTCTGTCTCAAAAAGAAAAAAAAAAAAAAGAAAGAAAGAAAGAAAAAAATTATTACAAATATTTGTTATTGAGAATACAAATTATATTTGTTGTATTTTTGACAGCACAAGCACAAAGGAATAGTGGAGATATGTAGGAGGAGAGGTTTTTTGTTTTTGAAGTTAAGGGAGGATCAATTCAAAACAGATTGTTTTAAATTTAGGTTAAGTGTAATCCCATGATACTACAAAATTTCTTAAAACAATGGTTCAGTATCACAAGTATTCCATTTTGTAGACGTTCTACATCTTCTTTATGTATTTATCCACTGATAAATACTTAGGTCTCTTCTATATGTTAGCTATTGCAAATGGCACTGCAATAAACATGTAAATGCAGATAGTTTTCTTTGATAAATTTATTTATATTTGTTTGGAGGTACAACCACAGTGAGATTGATGAATCATAGGGCTATTTTACTTTTATCTTTTGAGGAACCTCCATACTATTTTTCATAGGGGCCACACTCATTTACATGCCCGTGAAGGGTGTTATTGTTTCTTTTTCTCCAGATCCTTGCCAAAATTTTTCTTCTTTTGTCCTTTTGATAATGGCAATTCTGACTAGAGTTGGGTGATATTTCACTGTAGTTTTGATTTCCATTTCCATAATGATTAGTGATGTTGAGCATTTTTTTGCATATACCCTCTGGCCATTTTTATGTCTTCTTTTTGAGAAATGTCTATTAAGGTTTTTTTTTTCATAAGATTATTTGGATTTTTTGCTATAAAGTTAATTTCCTTATATATTTTGAATATTAATCACTTGTAGGATGTAGAGTTTGCAAATATTTTCTCCCATTGTTCAGACTGTCTTTTCACTGTATAGATCATTTCCTTTGCTGTGCAAAAGTTTTGATTTTGTTACCTATATTTTTGGAGTTATATCTAAAAATTTCTTGTCAAGTCCAATGTCATGAAGCATTTTTTCTATGTTTTCTTCTAGTAATTTTATTGTTTTGGCTCTTGCATCTAAGTCTATAATCCTTTTTGAGTTTTTTTTTTTTTTTGTATGTAGTGAAAGATAGTTGTCCAGTTTCATTCGTCTGTATGTGGATATCCAATTTTCTAGTGCCATTTATTAAAGATATGGTCCTTTTTTCAATATTTGTTTTTGGCACATTTGTCCAAATTAACTTGGCTATAAGACATGGATTTATTTGTGGGCTCCTTTTTCTTTTTTTTCTTTTTTTCTTTTTATTAAATCATAATTGTGTACATTGGTGAAATAATGGGGCACAATGTGTGGGCTCCTTTTTCTATTGCATTAGTCTATGTGTCTGTTTTTATGCTAATACCATGATGTTTTGGTTACTATAGCTTTGTAGTATGTTTTGAAATCAAGCAGTATGATGCCACCAACTTTATTTTGCTCAAGAATGCTTTGGGTATTCAGGGTATTTTGTGGTTTCATACAAATTTTAGGATTTTAAAAAAATTTTGTGAAAATGTCATTAATATTTTGGTAGAGATTGTATTAAATCTATAGATAGGTTTGGGTATCGACATGAGATAGGTTTTTAATTATTTATTTCCTTTTCAATTTTTTTATCTTTGTTTTATAGTTCTTAATATTGGGTTTTTCTCACCTTTTGGATAGATTTATTCCAAGGTATGTTATTTTATTTTGTAGCTATTGTAAATAAGAATGTTTCCCCAATTTCTTTCAGTTAGTTTACTATTAGTGTACAACAATCCTACTGAGTTTTGTATGTTGATTTTGTATCCTGCAGCTTTACTAGATTCATTTATTAGTTCTAACAGCATTCTGTGGACTCTTTAAGTTTTTCTATATATATAATAATGTCATTTGCAAAAAGGATAGTTTGACTTTTTCTTTCCAGTTTGAATGAATTGTTTTTACTGCTCTTGACTAATTACTCCAGTCAGGACTCCTAGTAATATTTTGAATAGAGGTGGTGAAAGTAGACATTATTGTCTTGTTCCTGATCTTATCCCCATTTGTTATGATGTTAGCTGTGATTTCATCATCTACGGCCTGTATAGTGTTTAGTTACATACCCTTTATACCAAATTTGCTGAGAGTTTTTCTTATAAAGAGTTGTTAACTTTTGTCAAGTGTTTTTTCTGTGTCTATTAAAATGATCATATAGTTTTTGTCCCTTATTCTTTTCATAGAATGTAGCACATTTACTGATTTGTGCATGTTGAATCACACTTTTATCCTTAAGGCTTTATTTTACTTGAACATAATGGATGATCTTTTTAATGTGCTGTTAAATTTGGTTTGCTAGTATTTTGTTAATAATTTTTACATCTAGGATCAGCAGGGATATTGGCTTATAGTTTTATTTTGTTGTATCTTTGCGTGGTTTTGGTTATCAGCCCATTGTTGAGAGCGACTGCTCAGAAAAAAAAAAGATTCCTTTCTAAGTATTACTGTTCATGGACAATGCCTCTGATCACCTATGAACGCTGATGGAGATGCCCATAGGGATCACGTTATTTTCATACCTTCTAGCACAATATCCATTCTGCAGCCCATGGATTGAAGAGTAACTTTGACTTTCAAGTTTTAGTATTTAAGAAATTATTTAATAAGGCTACAGCTTCCTTAGATGAAGATTCCACTGATGGATCTAGGCAAAGTAAATTGAAAACAAAGTAAATTGAAAACTTTCAAAGTAAACTTGAAAGAATTCACCAATCCAGATGCCATTAAGGATATTTGTGATTCACAAGAAAAAAAAATCAACCCTCTCAAACTGCACAAAAGCAAACAATGTAACCAAAACATTTGTATTCCCCCCATTATATTCTGAAATTTAAAGAAATGTATCAATGCTAACATGATTTGGAATAACTTGAATTCCAATCCCTCAGAACGACTTTGACGAGTTCAAAAATTCAGTGGGGTAAATAACTTCAGGATGTGGTGGAAAAATATCAAGATAAATAGAGTTTTAGAAATGGGGCTTGAAGATGTATGTGAATTGATCTGAATTTATTATAAAAAGAAACCAGATGAGTTACTTCTTATGAATGAGCAAACAAAAGTGGTTTCTTGTGATGAAAACTACTCCTAGTGAAGATGCTATGAACATGTTGAAATGACTACAAAGGATTTAGAATAGCACATGAACTTAGTTGATAATACAAAAATGGAGTTTGGGAAGATTTACTCTAATTTTGAAAGTCATACAGTAGGTAAAATGCTATCAAACAGCATTGCATGCTACAGAGAAATAATCTGGGAAAGCAAGAGTCAGTTAATGTAGCAAACTTCACTATTGTCTCATTTTAAGAAATTTCCATAGCAACCCCAACATTGCAACAACCACTGTGATCAGTAAGAAGTCATCAACATAATCAGAAAGATTATGACTAGCTGAAGCTCAGAGGATATTTAGCATTATTTAGCAATTAAGTATTATATTTTTAGTTAAGGTAGGTATACACATTATTGTTTTAGACATAATACTATTGTATACTTATTAGACTATATTATAATGTAAACATAAGTTTTGTATGTACTGGAAAACCAAAAAAGTGTGTGATTTCCTTCATTGTGATACTTGCTTTAGTGCAGTGGTCTGGAACCAAACTCACAATATTTCTGAGATATTCCTGTACTGTATGAATCTATTTACATGAGTCTTTTAAAAAGGAAAATCTAATGGGTAATGAAAGAATGGAGTTCAGTGGTTGCTTGGGGGTGAGGAGGCTAGGGATTGACAGGGAACAGGCACGAAAAGATTTATTTAGAGGTAATAAAAATTTCTATGTCTACATATGGTGGTGTAAGTTATGTAGATGTAAACTATGTAACTCATCAAAGTATACTCAGTAAATACATTTTATTTTCTATAAATTATAGCTAGTAATGTCAATTAAAACGAAATAAAACTATTTCTGGAATAAGAATGAAATGTGTAATTTTACATTATCTATATGAGGGGAAAAGAAACATAAATGAAACCAAGTCATTTCAATAAAGGGCAGAGAAAAAACAATTATGAAGAGCAGACAGCTTGGATTTGAACAGATGTGCTCAAAGCCTACGACTGCCACTTCCTAACTTGGGTCAACTGGTTGATAGATTTAACTCTGTTTATTTTTGTCTGTTCTTATGGGGTTAGTAATTTCACCAGCATCAAAGAGTTGATTGAAAGATTAAATGAACATAAAACATTTAACATTGGGTATAAGACAGAGAAAATGTTCAATAAATCCTAAACATTTTTACCAGTTTTACAAGACTGATAATAATAATATCATTTAAGTACGTCTCCCTTTAATTCTTTCAGAGTATCCAGGCAATGTTCTTCTTGACAGTTAACTCAGGTGCCACCCTGCATTTTACTGCGTGATAATTTGCTCCATTTCTCAGCCCCTCAACGCATGCTTGCCTTGCCCGCTCTTGCTCCCTGACACCAGCACCACCCCGGGCCATGGTGAGTCCCTTTGCTGAACAATTGAGCGAATGTTTCAGGGATAACCAGAAGAGCATGTGCATTCTTCTCCTCCTCGGGGAACATCCATTTTCAGTCTTTCTCGAACCTTCTTCCTCTCATTCCTACTGTAGAATGAAAGACCTTATCCTTTAGAAATCAAGTTTGGGTTTTGAGAGCAGAAGCCCTGGGGTGTAGGGGGATAAATGAGCCTTATCTTGTAGTCTTGAGTCTAGGTTGGGCATCCAGAAGGTCCTTGATGTGGAGGGCAGGTGGAGGCCACCTGGCACAGCAGGAGGAGTTTCAGAGATTGTTGGGGTTTGCAGACCCTCCTTCAGGGGTCGGCCTCCTTCCTTCCCCACAGATTGCTTAAACTCTTTGCTCCTGCCTTCCTGCACAGACATATGTTATTCATGGAATCTCTCTTAAGCCTCTTTGAACTATTCATAGGGCTTATTCCTGCTAAGAACTTGTAAATGTGACCTCGGGAGGGCCTTAGAAATGTGGATCACTATAAATTGCACTTTTGTTGCCTTGGTGAAAAACCGTCTGAGGGAGGTTACGAATGTTGCCTCACATCACACAACTAAATAGGAACAGAGCCAGGGCAAGACCCCAAATCCTTGAACATACTGTGCCCTTTCAACTGACATGAGCAGCACTCCTTATGGCTCTGAATCCTCACTCCCGGTGAGGGGAACTGTGATGGTCATATGCCCTGGGGTAGGGCCGAATTCAGTATTTTTATCTCCTAATATCGATACACTCCGCAGCACTTAACCTGTGGCTGAAGCTGACATGCTTCCTAAATATCAATGAAATACTTCTAATACTTCTAATACTTTCACAAAGCAATGAAATGTATGAGAACGAGGGCCTCACTTTGCTCACATTGGCAGGCAGGGGGGTGCGCTTTGATTTGCTTTTGAAGTTTGTTTTCAAAAGCAGGTTCTGTTGCTCTAACAAATGCAATCTTGCTTTAAAAGGATTTAACATGTAGTTAGATTTTATTTGTCTCTCTTCCAAAAGGAACAGCAGTGGTCACACCCATAGATATGCATCCTAATTGATTATCACGTTGTTTTTATCTTTCCCTGAATTCCCAACACCCACCCACCAGCAGCCTTGGCTCCTACTGAAGCCAACGTGATTGCAACAGATTAGCTTTTATTACACTTGGACCAAACAGAACAGGTTTGAAAGGGTAATTGAAGTTTGTGGAAAGCAGAATTGTAAATTTTTCCCCCTCTTCTCCAGAGATTATCCAATAAAATGGATTCTTGTTACGCACAGTAACTGAGAATTGGCAGGTCGGCAGCCTCTATCATCGCTGTCCTCTCTACCCGGTGTCCAAAGGGCCAGATCACACGAGCAAGCGATAATTAAGATCCTCAAGAAGGGGCAGGTGACAAAAAATGGCAATGGAATTAGGCAATGGAAATAAACAGTGATTTTATTTAAATGTGCCAAATTACCCTAACAAGCTGCTTTTCAATTTCAGTCGCTCTCGAAATTTTATCTGCTTAACTCCATCCAAGGTATTGCATTCTGCCACTGGAATGAAATATTAGCAATAGAAGCACCATTCTAGTTAGTCTCCATTCAACCCCAAACTTTAATAGAAATAACCTGTCGACTTTGATTGAGTGTGATATCACTATAGGAGCCTTGAATTTAAACTGGGGGATAAAGAAAATTGCATAGTATGTGAAGCCAGTTTGACTAAAATGGAAATTTTACTTCAGTCCCATCTGGCTGTCAAAAGGCCACTTTTAATACTTTCACAAAGCAATTTGCCTCATAGCAAAAAGTAAAAAATAGAAACTCAAAATGCAAAAAAAGAAAAAGAAAAAATAAAAACCCGAACGAAATCAAACCTGTATCTCATTTGCAGGGTTTGAAATCCTGCTCTGAGCTGTTTCAGAAAGGCTGGAAGAGAACAACCCACCAGACTTGCCTGCTGGGCTCAGCTCCCCTTTTTTATTAAGTACATCCTGTTTTCTTAGATTTTAAATCTTTTCAAAGAATGAAAATGCATCCCCAAATAGCAACTCCTAAATCATCTGAGAGTTGGATTAAAATGCCTTCCTCTCTGGCTTCAAGACTTTGAGGGAAGAGAATATGGTATTTAGCAAGGCTGGCAAAAGGCCTGGATTCTTTGGAGGCTTATGGGCCATATCCCAGATCTGCTAGAAGTTCCAAGGTCAATTTCACATCCAGGGCTGGAAATCTTGCCACATGTTCCTTAGGGGAAGATTTCCTAGGATCGATTCTGTACAACTTAAAGGGAAATGCCATTTTGGTAACAGTCCCACATGAAGACCAGTGAATGTTGGTCTTCTGATGTGTGTGCAGTGGGACTGAGAGTCCAACAGGGGAGCTGAGGACATTCTAATTGTGCCTCTAAAGGATCTTTTTAAAAGACCTTTACTCCATTATTTGGCTGAACACTCTTTGATACTCTATTCTAATGTCTATTAAAAATCAGTGCAGAAAAACAATGAAGAATAATAAATTGGGGGAAAGATTTCCCATTTAACAAATGGTGCTGGGAGAATTGGCTGGTGACTTGTAGAAGACTGAAACTGGACCCACACCTTTCACCATTAACAAAAAGTGATTTTCACTGGACAAAAGATTTAAACTTAAGACATGAAACTATAAAGATTCTTGGAGAGAGTGCAGGAGAAACACTTAAAGAAATTGGCCTGGGAGAATATTTTATGAGGAAGACCTCCGGGCAATTGAAGCAACACCAAAAATACATTGTGGGGATCTGATCAAACTAAAAAGCTTATGCATAACCAAGAACACAGTAAGTAAAGGAAGCAGACAGCCCTCAGAATGGAAGAGAATATTTACAGGTTATGCTTCTTGCAAAGGTTTGATAACCAGAATCCATGGAGAACTCAAACTTATTAATAAGAAAAGAACAAGTAATCCCATTTCATTGTTTGTAAGGGACTTGGACAGAAGCTTCTCTGAAGAAGATAAGTGCATGGCCTATAGACACATGAAAAAATGCTCACCATCTTTAATCATCAGAGAAATGCAAATCAAAACCACTTTGAGATATCATCTGACTCCAGTAAGAGTGGCTCACATAACAAAATCCCAAAACTACAGATGTTGGTGTGGATGTGGAGCAAAGGGAACACTTGTGCCCTGCTAGTGGGAGTGCAAGCTAATTGTCCCTTTTGTAAAGAAATATGGAGAATACTCAGGGATCTAAAAGTAGACCTGCCATTTGATCCTGCAATTCCTCTATTAGGTGTATATCCAAAGGACCAAAAATCACTTTATAACAAAGATATTTGCAGCAGATTGTTCATTGCAGCTCAATTCATAAGAGCCAAGTCATGGAAGAAGCCCAAGTGCCCATTGACCCATGAATAGATTAATAAAAAGTGGTATATGTATACCATGGAATATTATGCGGCCTTAAATAAAGATGGAGACTTTACCTCTTTTATGTTTACATG
>CAUYRH010058829.1:0-13585 GCA_963574655.1 Perodicticus potto
AATTGTGGTACATGTATACCATGGAATACTATGCAGCCTTAAAGAAAGATGGAGACTTTACCTCTTTCACGTTTACATGGATGGAGCTGGAATATATTCTTCTTAGCAAAGTATCTCAAGAATGGAAGAAAAAGTATCCAACGTACTCAGTCCTACTATGAAACCAGTTTATAGTTTTCTTATGAAAGTTATAACCCAATTATAGCTCAAGAAGAAGGGGAAAGGGGAGAGGAAGGGGATGGGAGGGGGGAGGATGGGTGGAGGGAGAGTAATTGGTGGGACCACACCTATGGTGCATCTTACAAGAGTAAACATGAAATTTACTAGGTGTAGGATATAAATGTCTTAACACAATAACTAAGAAAATGCTGTGAAGGCTATGTTAAGCAGTTTGATGAAAACATTTCAAATTGTATATAAAACCAGCACATTGTACCCCCCCAAAAAAATAATAAATAAAAAATAAAGAAGTCACAGCCAGTTGTGCTGTCCAGACACACACAAGAATAGAAAACAAGAGGGTATGGAGATTTTGCACAAAAATGTAAAAGGGACTCACTATATTACTGATGCCTCTAAGATCTTGGATGAAACATCAGCCTCTATTTCTAGGCTTTTTGGCTGGAAGAATTGGAGTGTTATAGGGATTAGTATAGGATCTAATTAGTCCTTATTTTAAATAGTCTTCTATGCTAGGTGTTACATCCTTCATGGCCTGTTGTGAAAGAGGATATTGAGAAACAGAGTAAAGGCTTTGGGGGACGCAATAGCTTACACCTATAATCCTAGCACTCTGAGAGGCTAAGAAGGGAGGATCATTTGAGCTCAAAAGTGTGAGACCAGCCAGAGCAAGAGACCCTGTCTCTAAAAAAAACAAGAAAACTTAGCCCAGTGTGTGGTGTGTGCCTGTAGTCCCAGCTACCAGGGAGGCCAAGACAGAAGGATTCCTTAAGGCCATCAGTTAGAGGTAGCAGTGAGCTATGATGATGATGATGCCACTGCATCACCCTACCTGGGGTGACAGAGCAAGACTCTGTCTCAAAAAAAAAAAGACTCTTATGAGCTTAGCTGATTTAATCAATCTAATGTCCCTTATTATCCATTGCCCAGGGGACACATCTGGAACTGAATAACTTAGAAAAATATGCAGCAGTCATTGTTCCAGAAGCTTCTGATTCCTCTGATAAGATTGAGAATTCTAAGACAGACAAAGTTCCCTCTTTTTGAGAAAAAAAGGACAGGAGCTTGTATTTTAATGAGAAGATCCCTATCCATCAAGTGGGCTGGAGCATTGAGTCCTAGTAAAAAGGAATGATCAAGACATAAATTTTGTAACTGAACAGACAAAATAATAGATAAAAGATCTTTAATATTGGAATAAGAGTTCCCACTATGGAAATGTTCCTTATACTTAGAGACAACTGCCAATTAATCACAGTGGGGTTGAAAGTTGATACTCCTTTGTCAACAAACATTAAAATCTTTCCATTATTTATTGTTAGTAGGTGTTTCAGAGCTCAAGGGTGTTACTGGAAAAGACCATTGCTTTCCTTATCATTCAGAATCTTCTTGATCTTTTAATGAGGGGAGCTGAGGCTCTGGAATTATTTTTAGATGCAAATTTGGCTTTGAACTTTTGCAATATTTAACCCAATGTCCAGGCTTTTTCCAATACATAGAGTCCTTTAAAAGAGTTTTGAAAGCTTGTATTATTGCATAGTTGTTATAACTGTAAATACCCATTCAGCATTTTTTTTTTCTCTAGAGAAGGGCCTTGCTATGTTGTTTAGGCTTGAGTCTCACTGAATCTTTGAACTTCTGAGCTCAAGTGATCCTCCCACTTCACCCTCCCAAGGAGCTGGAACTACAGGCGCACGCCACCACATCGGGATAATTTTTACTTTATCATTTTCTGTAGATATGGGGTTCTCTGAGGCTGCTTTCAAACTCCTGACTACAATCAATCCTCCCACCTCAGCCTCCCAAAGCGCTGCAATTATAGGCATAGCCACCCTGCCGAGCCTGTCCAGCTTTTGATCTCTGGGTTCTATCTATAGTTCCAGACAAGTGATTAGTCAAATTTACCCAGTCTGGAGTATTTATAGTTTCCCAATTTTGCTATGCTTTCTTAACAAATACAGCTAAATCTCCTTTAAGACCATTGACAAATATGGATTTAAGAACACTGGTCTGTTCTTTGGAAGACCAGAAATTTCTTTAAATACTACCTTATACTCTGTAATAATAGTCACAAACTAGTTCACCATCTCTTTGATTCAAGCCTGAAGTTTATTCTAATCCACTGGCTTTAGGAAAGCTGTAGGAATAGCTTTAATTAATTTGCCAGTCTATTCTTTGGCTTTTTCCATATCCATATCTCCATATCTCATGGGGAACAATTTAATTTAAATCATTAGAAGAATTTTCCCATCCTGCTGGTTTTGCCCAGTGGTTCACTTGAACATCCCAGCTCCATTCAGCAAATGTATTAACTCATGTAAATTGAACTACTTACTTTTATAGATTGCTGAGAACTCCTCAGCAAATCTGAGGGAGTCCTCGGTCATCTTGGGAAATTCTTTGGCTATCACAGGCAATTCTGAAAGGGACTTGGAAGTCTACCAGTAATACCCTTTGTTTTGGAGGTCTGCTGGAAGGAGTATGTAGGAATTAGAGGAGGGGCAGGAAAGGCCATCGTGGGGGATCCCTGTCCAAGTTTAGGTTAGGTGGCTGTAGAGGGGAGGGAATAGGAAGGTCAGAATTTGCAAATAAGAGTTCTGTCAGTGAGGGATATAAAGAGGAGTTTGAGAGTAGACACTCTCCAAAAGATCCTTGGGGGGTCTCGCTATGTTGCCCAGGTTAGACTAACTCCTGATCTAAAGTGATCCCTCACCTCAGCCTCCCAAGGAGCCACAACTATGGGCAGCATCACATTGTTCAGACCCCTCAAGATTTTAATTTTAAATTGTTATTTTCCTTTACTAATTTAGAAACAGTATCTTGGAGAGAAACTAGTTTCACAGTTCTTTTTTCACAGCTTCAGAATGGTAATTAAAGTCTGCCTTCCACTCACACTGGAAGGTGCAACCCTTTTATTTTCAAAGTGCTGTCTTAAAAAAATAAGTTTGGGAAGGTCAAATGAGCACCAAGGAGCTTTTGTAATTCCCAACTACTCAGTCAAATTATTTCATTCTGATAAAAACAAGAAGATCCATAATCTTTACACACTAACCAGCTGGTGCTTGGGGGAAAGAGGTGCTTCTTCAATTTGCTTAGAAGCCAATACTCCCACTGTTACCTTGTCTGAACTTAAACCAGGAGCAGACAGAAGGCCTACTATTAGTAACAAAAACTGAACAAAGACAAAGATCTCAACCATGGCTCCTGATTCCAGTGAGCACTGAGATCCAAAGCACAAAGGATCAAGCACAAAGGATCTTTTAGTGAGTACCTCACAGATGTTCAAGAACATCAGAGCCACAGAAGACAAAGTTCTTTTTTTTTTTTACAGTTTTTGGCCAGGGCTGTGTTTGAACCGTCCACCTCCAGCATATGGGGCTGGCTCCCTAACCCTTTGAGCCACAGGTGCCACCCAGGACAAAATTATTTTTTCGTTCCCACTTGTGACACCAACTATTAACCCTACAAAAAGGGAAGAATCAACAGATCAGTAGCAAACAAACGTTTATTAAAGAATGAGGTTGCAACCCAGATAGCAGTCAGAGACTGTACCCCTGAAAGGGGTGAGGGGGTTTACACTTGTACAAACTCATTTAGATTGCATTGTTAACTGAAGAAATAGGTTCATTCTTTGGAAAGGAGAGCTTTGTTTTTCATAAAGGGTTGAAGCCCGCAAGTAGCTATTCCAGCAAGCTAGGAAGCAGGGCGCCCAGCCACAACAAGGAACACGTGCATTGAGGCAGGCGGAAAGAGAGCAGGAATTTATACTGAGTTGGGATGACCAAATACATACATTTAACATATACATGTTTAACAAGTCATAAATATTTACGAAAAGGGAAACATGTACCTGTACTGTGGAACTTTCTACCCTCTTGTGGGGTCCATATTCAGAAATAGCCAACCTCTATGTCAAAAAGGTAGAACAAGGGCATTAAAAAACCCTTTCTGTGCATGCTCCATAGACCATTTAAAACCACTTCATGATTAGTGGTCTTTACCAGAAAATAAAGCTGGTGTGGTCCTTAGGGGGAAAAAAGCCTGAAGGTCATTAGCAAACGAGGGGGTAAAATGATGCTTATCTAGCTTTCTATCTCATGAATTAAGCCTGAAAACTCATTTTCAAGGTTTCTCTGGGGTCTTATTGGCTGAAAATGGGTCCATTCAATCAGTATACGTGTGGGGGGGTGGGATTTTATTTTGGTTCACAACATAATTATTTGTCTGATCATTTCATTCCTGAATTAAACAAAGAAGTCTTTAATCATTACTTGGAGAGTGCATTCAAGTGCATTCCATTACTTGGAGAGTATCAGTCAAGAAAAATGTATACACAGAGTGTTTGTAAAAATTATGACCAGTTTTCCTCATATCGCATATTGTTGAGGGCATGGTTGTTTGTGAGGAAATGTTTTTCATGGTTCCTATGTGAGTCTCAAAGTTGATCAGGAGTACATGGAGTCTGTAAGCCCAAAATGGAGTCACCAATGTCAAGCCTGGATCACTGCTAAGTTCACAGTAGTCAGGCTCTTCTAAGCCCCTAAGGTAACAACCTTGGGCTCTGTCCTTGGCCTTCATATTCAAGTCTCCTACTGAGTCAGGTTAGCCAGAATCCTTCCCAACTTTGGTCACTGAAGGTCCTCAACCTCCACTCTCAATTCTTATCTCCTAGCCTGCCTTCAGGAAACTGTACTAAGCCAGTTCAGCCAGAATTGTCCTTGTCCCTGATGGATATGTTTCCTCTTAGTAATTTTCTGTTCACTGACATGCACACTATCCCTTGGTTATAAATTCCCACTCATGCTTGTCCTATGCAGAATGGAGCCCAGGTCTCTCTTTACGACTACAGTAGTACCTGAATAAAAATCTCCTTCCCTGCACTAACTTCTGTCTGACTCTGGTTTTCTTTGATAATAGTCAGCTCTGTCTGATATGTTCTCAATTCAGCAGTTAGTCTGACTTCAAAACATTCTGCCACTAAGGAAGGCAGCATAAGGAGTTTTTTCTTCCACAGGGAGGTAAAGCTTTCAGAAACACTATTGAAAACCAAAGATCATTAATGCCTTCCTCCTTCCTGTACCTTCTAGATCTGGGATTTTGTTTTTTCTCCTCTAGTCGCAAAGTCAGTGAGTCCTTTTTAGCAATCATAATTTACATCTTTTCAGTCATATCCTGCTCTTATCCAGATATTTCATCAAGAGGGGTCATCTGCAAAAGGAATAAAAACATTGTCACTGTAAACAATTATTATGCAACCCAATTAAAGATGCATGATGTTAAGGAATTAGGATAAAATCTTGAATTTCAAAAAATTTCAAAATGGGTTTACATGGCTTCCCACTCCTTTTGTCCTAGTGATTTATCTAGTGAGCAGCCTTGGAAAGATTCATTCCATTCTGGAGAACAGCTGCTCTTAATGATCAACTCACTTCAGTAAATTGTGTGTACCAGGAGAAATAGAAGGAATATTGAGTCAGTTTTTCACTCTGCAACTATCCAGGAAGCTAAATATAATCAACAGACAGCAGCAAGACCTCCCCCAAGGGGGTCAAGAGTCCAATCTGTCAGGAGTGGGTGAGGAGTTCATGGTCCCTGCGATATATTGGCCCCAAACTTGTAGCTTTTGGCAGAACCCACAAGTTAGGAATGCAACTAGATGCTTTGTCAAAAATAGAAAGCTGGTCAGAAACCTAATAGCAAGTGGTCCCATTAGAGAACAAGCCCATCAGGCATTTGTGTGTAATACAGGCAGTCCAGCCAGCGTCAGTGATGTTGTCACAGTCCGTGGCCCCACAGAAGCATGTCCTAACTCTGCAATGACACCAGAATCTAAGCTCTGCTTGTGGACTGTGGAGCTTTTAGGTCAGTGTACTTTGTGCTGACACCAAACAAATAGCCTGGAAGTATCAGGTTTTGTCTTAGAGTCAGGGCCAGGTAATTAGGCCCTGTGAATTAGAATTCCCCATTAAAACCCAGCAGTTTTTGTTCTGCCCTCACAAAGCCAAAGCTCTGCAGAGTCAAACAGCTGTGTTCTAGGTCCAAGTGACAACCAAGGCTTTCCTAAGCCCCATGTAGTATATTATTCTTAAAGTCCAAATTAACCCATTCGAAAATACGTGGAGGCCAGAAAAGTATCAGTCTCCAAGGAACAAACATCTATCTGATATTATAAGAGCTTCTTAGTAACTAAAAACTGCTTTTTAAATTCCAAAAATGTATTTCCATTTAGAAATTGACCCTCTTTTCATGTTGTTTCCCTTTTCTCAGAGACCCCAAATGGCAAAAATTATACCAAAAATCATCAGTTATGGAAACTTGTTTTCAATATATGAAGACTTTACATCTCAATTCCCTCACCATCAGCAAAAAGCAAAGAAGATGTATACCATTCTGGGGTTTGTTTTGCTTTGGTTAGCTAATCAGGATGATCCTTCTAACATTTATGACATTATAAGCATAGAATATAAATTTTCATCATATATCCAGATGTGATAGCTATTAAACACAAATACAATATTTTAAAATTTCCTTTCCATTGTGAGTTATGTTGTTTTTAAATTCCCATTCCTTTACGAGCCTAGCAATTACATAATTAACTTTTCAGCTGTCAAGAAATGCCTGAAATGGTGGAGAGAGAGGCAGTATCTGAAATAGGTCCTTCCTTTCTTTTCTTTTCTTCCTGGTTTATCTAAAGCTTTGCTCCAGCCCTAATACCTGATTTTACTTCTTGTAGAAGAGAGCAACACAGGTCAGAGGCCCCTTTAAATATTTTTGGCTCACCCCAAATTTACCTTTGGGAATGCTTGGGCTAAGAATGAGGAGGAGAAAACAAAAATCCAAGGCAACACCTTGGCTTTTTGGTTTTTGCCCAATTGAAGGGGTTTGACCAATTTACCCTTCCATCAACAGTATTTGAGAGAATACCAACTGAGTCAAGGGTCCCAGTTCCCCAAGCCCCGTTGACCTGGTTTGATTATTCTGCTGAGCTAGAAAGTTCAACCAAGGCACAGAGATAATCAAAAACAAAAATGAATAGAAACTAGAAATAAAACTGGAGCAGCACAAGCAGTGTGGACAGAAAGCAAAAGTAACTAACCTACACAATTTTCAGGGTAACAGAGAAAGATTTCATTTAAGAAGAACAAGGAGAACACTTAGAGCACTTCCAAAGAGAGTTGGAAGCCAGTCCCTCTGATGCAGAGAAAAAATGAGAGATGAAATGCAAAGGCCTGCAGAAGTATAAATACTTGCTCTGTTTGAAATTAGTCGCAAGTCTTTCATTGGCCTTTCTGTGCCTCCAGGCAGCATTGCCCTGTCCTGTTAGTCATCCATGGTCTCTTTTTATTGGTCACTGGTTACCTAGGTTACTTTGTACCCACATTCTTATGGGCCCTCCAGACTTCGTGATTCAGCAATCCGGGCTTTCCTTTTATCCCCTTGAAGCCCCTTTCTATGTGTCTTTTCTTAGTCCCCTCTGAGGAGATATGGTCCTGAAATCTTGAAGGGAAAAATGGACAATGACCACTCTTAGTTACTTTCTGCTGTTAAAAAAGGCATTGGCTTATCTATCAGGGACCTTCGGTTCTCTGCTCTAAAGGGATTTCAGGGGGTCAGAAGTTTTTAGCCATTTGGCGAAAAGGTTCCATCAGTATTTGTTGGAATCCCTGCATCACCATCATTTTAATACAAAACTGCTGGAGCCTGGAAGACGTAAAATTAATAATGAGGTTGTATAGGCAGAGTCTAAACATTAAGAAAAGGATGGTTATAATTATAAGCCCAATGAAAGGATATAGAAAGAAAGATTTCTTTAAATTAGGTATTCTTGAGGCAGGTGCCTTTAAAAGAGCTTGGTTTAAGGTTTGGAAGGTTTTGTTGTTGTTCCTCATATTAGCTTCTCTATCTCTTCCCCTTTTAAAACCTTAATAAGCTTAGCCAGCTATCCATACTGGGGAATCTATATTTGACAATATCCTGTCATTTCCAGGAGCTCCCTGAGCTGTTTTGTAGCTGTTTACTAGTGAGGGAACAACTTTTTTCACTTTCTCATTTGAGAGACTTCTCTCACCAGGAGAAAGGACAAAGCCTAAGTAAGTAACTTCAGGTATGCACTATTGAGCTTTTTCTTTTAACATCACAAATCTTTCTCCTTAAGGAAATTTAATATTTGTCTAGTGTCTTCAAGATTTATAAGAAGGGCTACAGATTAGTGAGTTATCTACATACTGAATAAGGGCACTCGGAGGAGCCAAGTTTAGCCATCTGAGAAGTTAACTCAGAGCATTTCCTAAAATTTAAGGACTGTCTCAGAATCTCTGTGTTAACAAACCCACAAGGGGGGTTCACTGTTGCTCACCATACAGGAAGCCAGTTCTGAGACAACAAGAATTGTCAAGGAAAAAAGGATTTATTTCAGAGGACACATTAACTGGGATGGGGAGGCACAGGCTACCTCAAATCCACCTCTCAGATTAGCAGGGTTAAGGGGTCTTTATGGAGGTAAAAATGAATAAAGCATAGAGGGAGTGTACCTTTCTGTTTGGGATAGAGTTCAGGGCACACAAACGCAGTGAGGAATCATGTTAGTTCATACATCCTACGAACAAAAAATGGTGGGTAAATCCTTCCTCAGGGTGGGAATTTTAGTATTATAATGAGCTAGGCAGTTAATATTGTTCATTCTTTCAGCCTTCTGTGCAGGCTCAGTGGCTCTTGGTCGCAATCTGTGGTGACATATCGCTTATCTTGACTTTCTCCCAACATTCTGGTAGAGTAAGGAACTGTAGTTATCTTAGGGCTGTGAGGAGGTTCTACTGTTTCCTGGGGAAAACTCTAAGAAATTGTATCAGTATACAGAAAAGTACAAAGTTCTGTTAAGCAGTTTGTACTGAGACCTCTCTGTCTCTTCTTTACTTTGTCTAAGACTGCCATTGCAAGGCCACTGGAGCTGAAATAACCCTCACTGTTTCATGCCTGTCCAGTCAAGGCCACTTGGCTGCCTGCTTCAGTTCTGATGTGAACATTAGAAACTCCTTTGGAATATGAGGGCACTAAAGACACTAGAGAATTGTAAAATTTTGTTATGAAACCAGTCACACCTTGGGGAGTACAGTCCATAAGAATTGGGTGGAATGCCTAGTGTCTTAACTACTGAACAAAGGAGAAGTTAAATACCTCTGAATGCTTTGCTCCTTGATGTCAACAATGAAGTGAAAGGATGGCAGGTAATAGTCAAAGTCTTTCAAAATCAAATAATACTACTCCAGTGTCCAGGGTGACATGCTTACCAGAGGTGTCCACTGTGACCCATAGCTCCTCTTGTTTGAAGACCCTGGGTTCCATCAACTCAAAGGTGGGTATTCATTCACCATCATCTCCTTGATTGTTTTCATGGGATAGTCACAGATCTGGTGTTCCAAGGTACTACCTTGGAAATAGGTGAGACAGAGTAGTACTCTACATCCTCTGCCATCCATATTTGGCCCCTTCTGGTGATACTCTCTCTTCAAATGTTGTGGTTTGCCACAGTTGAAGTATGTCTGACCAGACTTCACATTGCTATCACGGGACACTTGTCTCCTTTGCTTGTCTTGTATTGGACCATGGGGATTGGCTACAATAATAACTTCTAACAATTGAATCTTTTGACATTCTTTACTTGCTTCCTCCAAATGGAGATTATTGAACATCAAGGTGGCCAAGTTCTGTAGCTCATTCTTATGGGCCCTCTAGACTTCCTGGTTCAGCAGGCCGGTTTTCCTCCCCCCTCACCCCATAGAGTCTCTTTCTTTATGTCCCTCTCACTTGCCCAACTTTCAAGGCAAGTTCTCCTTCAGAGGTTGGAGAATGGACCATTTATAGATGACAATGTGAGACAGGGCTGGGCATAGTGGCTCACACCTATAATCCTAGCACTCTGAGAGACCAAGGCCAATAGATTGCTTGAACTCAGGAGTTGAAGACCAGCCTGAGAAAGAGTGAGACCCCATCTCTACTAAAAACAGAATAACTAGCCAGGTACTGTGGCAGACATCTATAGTCCCAGCTACTTGGGAGGGTGTGGCAAGAGGATCCATTGAGCCAAGGTTTGAGGTTGCTATGAGGTGTGATGATGCCAGAACACTAACCCCGGGGTAACAGAGATTCTGTCTCAGAAAACAAAGAGAGAATGTTAGTCTCTACTGTTTCGTATTTATCTTTTTAATAACTGTGACAAAATACATATAGTATGAAATTTTCCCTTGTAATTATTTTTTAAGTATAGAATTCAGAGCCATTAACTACATTTACAATGTTCTACAGCCATCACTGTCTATTTCCAACATTTTTTCATCATCCTGAACAGCACCCATTAAGCAATAACACCCCATTCTTCCTCTACCCTGCCAGCCTCTAGTAATTTATGTTCTACTTTTTGCCTCTGCAAATATCTTACATGTGGTTTATGTAAGTGGACTCACAATCCATGACCTTTGGTGTCTGACTTCTTTCACTTAGCATAACATTTTCAGGGTCATCTATGTTGTCACATGTTTCAGTGCTTTATTTCTTTTTATGGCTGAAAAATATTCCATTGTATTTATATACCAGTTTGTTTATCCATGCATCAGTTGATGGGAAGTTGGGCTGTTTCCACCTTTCAGCTTTTGTGAATAATGCTGCGGTGAACATGTATCTGAAAGTCTCTGAGTCACTTCTTTCAATTCTTTGGGGTATATAACCAAGAGTTGGGCGAGATGGTAGACTAGAAGCAGCCTGCACATGATGTTGTCTAGGAGGGGATGGAAAGCTGCATGTAGAAAGAGCCTCTTGAAAAGAGCATTGTAAATCATCAGCAAACCAACGGGAGACGCTCAGAGTGAAGATGGGGTGGGGAGTTCCACCAGCCATGATGGGACAGTACCTGGGGAAGAGCCCTACACATGGGGAAGGGATAAAAGAGAGACCCTCCCCAAGTCTCCATGCTCCCTAAAGACACCATGACTTGAACTGTGGGCTCCTCCACCACCATCATGGGCCTAAGCACTGATTGGGGGACTTCATGGAGGCCGTATAGTGAGGTTGCATCAGAGAGCAGGCTCAGCAGGTACCTTCTGGCCTAAGTTTTCAAGTTGCCATAGCTCACACCACTCAGGTCTGGAGTACCTTTTAAAAGAGCAAGGCACTGGTATAGAAGTAGAGACCTAGACTAATGCCAATGGAACAAAATAGAAAACTCACAAATAAAAGCACCTACGTTCAACCAACTGCTCTTTGACAAAGCTGACAACAACAGACACTGGAGAAAGGAAGCCCTGTTCAAAAAATGGTGCTGGAAAAATTGGATAGCTACATGCAAAAGTAAGAAACAAGACCCCTATCTCTGACCACTCACAAAAATTAATTCAAAGTGGATACACATAAAAATTCTAGAAGAAAGCATAAGAAAAACTTTAGACATCAACCTAGGCAAAGAATGCATGACTAAGACTCCAAAGAGAGCAAAAACAAAAGTAAATAATTGAGATATAATTAAATTTAAAAGATTCTTCACAGCAAAGAAAATAATCAAGTGAATACACAATGGAGGAGCATAGTTGCAAATTATACATCTGACAAAAGACTGATATCCAGAATTTGCAAAGAACTCAAATCAGCAAGAAAAAAAAAACAATCTATCAAAAAGTGGGCAAAAGACATGAACAGAAGTTTTTCAAAGAAAGATAGACAAATGGCCAAAAACACAAAAAAAATGCTCAACATCACTAATCATCAGGAAAACATGAGTTAAAACTATAATGAGATACTATCTTATTCCTATCAGATTGGGTATGATTAAAAAGCAAAAATACAAAAGATGCTGGCATGGATGTAGAGAGAAAGGCTTATACATTATTGGTGGGACTGCAAATTAGCAAAACCTCTATGGAATGCACTATGGAGATTCCTCAAAGAAATAAATGTAAACTTACCATTTGATCCAGCAATCCCACTGCTGAGTATGAACCTTAAAAAAAAAAGTCATTTTATTAAAATGACACCTGCACCTAGAATGTTTATTCACAGCATAATTGATGATTGCAATGATGTGGGATCAACCTGAGTTACCATTTGTTCATGAGTGAATAAAGTAAACATGGCACACTCATATATATCATGAAGTGCTAATTGGCCATAAAACAGAAAGAAATTGTGTCATTTGCAGCAACTTGGATGGAATGGAAGACCATTATCCTAAGTGAAGTAATATTGCAAGAATGGAAAAGCAAATACTATATGTTCTCCTTAATAAGTAGGAGCTAAACAGTGAGTACACATGGGCACAAAGTGATATACAGGACATGAGAAACCAAGAAGGGGGATTTGGATGGGGGAGTGAAGAATAAAAATGTACTTTTGGGATACAATGCACATTCTTCTGGTGACAGACACACCCAAAGCCCTGACATAAGCGTTATACGTACAGGGTACCCATGTAACAAAAGCTTGTGTACTACCTTAATATTCTTAAACTTTTTTTTAACTTTAGAAATATATATTTAATGTTTACCCTGTATTTATTCTTAAATATTTTCTTTTATTTATTTATTTTTTCCAAGACCCTACTCCCCTCCCTCCTTGCCTCTCTCTGCTCTTCCCTTCCCCCACCCCTCCCTCCTTCTTTCTCTCTCTGCTCTCCCCTTCTCCCACCCCCACCATGTCATTAACTGTCATTAATTGTCCTCATATCAAAATTGAGTACATAGGATTCATGATTCTCAATTCTTATGATGCTTTACCAAGAATAATGTGTTCCACTTCCCTCTTGCCCATTGATATATGGAATTGTTGGCTTTTTTCATGTGGATTAATTTGAGTTCTCTACAGATCCTAGTTATCAAGCTTTTGTCTGATTCAAAATATGAAAATATGCTTTTCCATTGGATAGGTTTTCTATTTGCTTTGGTTGTTGTCTCCTCTGCTGTATGGAAGCTTTTCAATTTAATTAAGTCCCATTTGTTTATTTTTGATGTTGTTGCAATTGCTACAGCAGTCTACTTCATGAAGTCTTTCCCCAGGCCAATATCTTCCAGTGTTTTTCCTATGTTATCTTTGAGAATTTTTATTACTTCATGCATTAAATTTAAGTCCTTTATCCATCTTGAATCAATTTTTGTGAGTGGAGAAATGTGTAGGTCCAGTTTCAGTCTTTTATGTGTAGAATATTCAGTTCTCCCAGCACCACTTATTGAATAGGGAGTTCTTCCCCCAAGGTATGTTCTTGTTTGGTTTATGGAAGATTAGTTGGTTGTAAGATGTTAGTTTCATTTCCTGGTTTTCTATTCAATTCCAAATGTCTATGTCTCTATTTTTGTGCCAGTACCATGCTGTCTTGACCACTATGACCATGTAGTATAGCCTAAAATCTGGTATTCTGATGCCCCCA
>CAUYRH010058834.1:0-18159 GCA_963574655.1 Perodicticus potto
CTTCTAAATACGGATCAAAATTGTTTTCACATAGTAAATGAGAAAATATCATGAATGTTATATTAATCAGGTTAATGAAAATATCTCCAATTGTATGTGAAGCCCACACACTGTACTCCTTGACTGAATTATTGTACACAGGTATGACTCAATAAAAAATAAATAAATAAATAAATAAACAAAATAAGATATTTGAGTGTGCATAGGAATTAGTTCATAGATTTTTTAAAAAACTATAGTCTGGCCCTCCAACAGTCTGAGGGACAGTGAATTGGCCCCCTGTTTAAAAAGTTTGAGGACCCCTTGGAACTATCAGCCTCTTCTGTAACATCTAGTCTGGTTGGGATTCTGCAATGTAGCGTACATAGTTTTCAGTTTTCCTAGCATCCCTTTCATTTCTTTCTTTCCTAACAGTTCTCTGAATGTCCCATTCATGCAGACCAAATTATCATGATATTCCTACCCTTGAAAATGTTGAGGCTCGGAAAATGATACCACAAAGAATGGTGCTTTGATACGTGGAGTACTTTGAACTGAGGGACAGGGAAAGAGTCTCAGTAACAAAGTCTATTTCTGACCTTCTCTGCTTCTTTTTCTCCTGCTTGTGGTTCTCCCTAATGCAGCCCATGAAACTATTAATGGAAATATTGTTCTACCCTGCCCCTTACATTTCTGTATGAGAGCTGATCATAAAGCAATTCTCTGACCTACTTTCTCTGGTGGTAAGTCATAAGACCCTCATTTCCAAAGAGGTCCTGTCCTATACCTGAGAGGAAGGAACGCTACACAGACAGACCAAGAAGGATGGGCCATTTTGGGTTTCCCACCTCCGCCTCTTACCATTAGAGCCCCCCCTATTGTCCAGGCACATTTCTACATAGCCGTCCATTCTTTTTCAAACCTCAGCATAAAATTAGACCATTTTCCCTGGGTCTGTGGTTATTCAGTTTGAAGGCACCAATCTCATGTAAAATTTGGATTAAGCAAATTTGTCATACTTTCCCCATTTTAACCTCTCTTTTATGTAAGTACCCACCATGACCCTCATGATGGGTGAGAAAAATAATCATACTACCCTTACAGAAAAATTTGGAGTATGTGAAACAAAATAATTTTTCTTGATTGCTTATCTACCTTTGGGATTTCTATCTGACCCATGAAATCTAACAGAGACAAAGATCTGACTTCATAATAGAAGTGACCATTCAGGCTTTTGTTTTCATTTCTATTTTTTAACCTAACTCTAAAAAATAAAACCTTTGTCTTTTAATGAATTACGATCTGACTCATGCTTTTAACTTCCACAGATTGATACCACTTTTGCTTTGCCATCCACACAATGCAGGAAAAAGCCTACTTCCTCTTAATTCATTGCAGTGAAATTCATTATAAAACATGGAAGCAAAAGTCATTAACTGAGGTATTTTTTACCTACTCATAAAATCACCAGTTCTGTGAACAACCATGTATGTATGAAGCAGGGCACTGTCCAGATCAATTTTCCTAAAGCAATTACAGAATGTTATGTGCAATACCAACTCTTGTATGAACCAGAGCCTTAGAAAAATAACGCCCTTTCTTTTTTTTTCAGTACAAGCCATAATATTTTTTGAAATAGAGATTGTCCTCAAGCCTTCACTAGAGAATTATCAGCATTTCATTGCAGCTGAATTCAACAGTGAGCAACTAACACATAACAATCTATAGTGAAATATTTATAAGCTTAACAGTTTTCATTTTTCTCCTAATGAAATACAGGACTAATTCTGCTTTGGTTCTCATAGACACCGAAGCATGTCTTAACATGGCTGAGGAAAAAAGAGCAAAGTCCTACGGTTTATGGTTAATGTAGTAAGTACTAGTGACAAAAATGATGATTTGTGTACACTTTTCTATACATACTATGTTCTGAAATGTCATCTCTGAAAAGTACAAAGTCTCCCCCAGGACAACATTAAAGTCTTCATTGCACTGAAACGGAGAACTTTGAACTACACAACTTCAAAGGTGTCATGGTCAGAAACTGTACACAGTGTGAAAATAAAACACTGAACCAAGACAAATATCTCACTATTCCAAACAAAACCCACATTTTTACATAAATGAAGTAGATAATTGAGGCAAATGTTTTAAATTATGCAGCGACTGTTTTAATCCTCTTTACAACATGATGCCTGTTCAGGGACCCTGGAATCATTTTAGGACTCAGGACTATTGATTTGACATTCCAAATAGTCCCAGTAACATTTGGGCTTAAACATCTCACAGAGCAATATTATCTGAACTATTTTTCATACCTTTGAACCCTTTCTTTTTTTTCTTTTGATTTTTATATTTTTATTAGTTTTCTACAGAATGAATTGGGTTACGCTGGAACTTCAAATTCTTTGTCATACTTGATTAATTATTTTACAAATGGTGAGTAGCAATAACACATTGAACTCTCAGGTAGTAGAAGTTTGTCTTTGAAACCACTTGAACCACTTTTGGGTACTACCTTTACTTTCTCTTTATATTCTCCACTTCCCAGCCCTCCATGTTTTATTCACTATCTCTCTTATATTTCCCCAAAGTCTCAAAAAATAGACAAATAATATTTATAAATAAAAATAGAAGATAATTTCAAAAAAAAGATCATGCCAAATCTTATAGACAATAGAAAAAGAAAAAATACTTCAAATTCATTCTACTGTGTCTGGGTATACCTGATATTAAAATTGGAAAAAAAATATTATTATAAAGGGAAATTACAAACATATTTCACTTATAAATGAGGATGAAATATGCTAAATGACATATTAACAAGTTGAATTAAAAATTATTGTTCAAATACTGTACATTGGTCAAAATTAAATCTAATTTATGTGAGACTTAGTCACTATTTTCTTTTTTTTTCTTTTCTTTTCCCATACCCGCTCCCTCCTTCTCTCTCTGTCTGCTCTCCCCTTCCCACACCCCCCACCATGTCATTAATCATCATTAACTGTCCTCATATCAAAGTTGAATACATAGGATTCATGCTTCTCCATTTCTGTGATGCTTCACTAAGAATAATGTGTTCCACCTCCACCCAGGTTAATACAAATGTTGCAAAAGCTCCATTTCTTTTTAATGGTTAAATAGCATTCCAGGGCATACATATAGCACAGCTTGCCAATCGTTCTGGGTTGAGGGGCATTTAGGCTGTTTCCACATTTTAGCAATTATAAATTGTGCTGCAATAAACAGTCTAGTACAAGTGTCCTTATAATAAAAAGGTTTTTTTCCTTCTGGATAGATGCCCAGTAATGGGATCGCAGGATCAAATGGGAGGTCTAGCTTGAGTTCTTTGAGATTTCTCCATACTTCCTTCCAAAAAGGTTGTATTAGTTTGCAGTCCCACCAGCAGTGTAAAAGTGTTCCTTTCTCTCCACATCTGAGTCAGCTTCTACACTTTTGAGATTTTGTGGTATAGGCCATTCTCACTGGAGTTAGCTGATATCTCAGGGTTGCTTTAATTTGCATTTCTCTAACAATTCAGGATGATGAGGATTTTTTCATATGTTTGCTAACCATTTGTCTGTCTTCTTTAGAGAAGTTTCTATTCATCTCTCCTCCCCTTTGATGTATGGGATTGTTGGCTTTTTTCATGTGGATTAATTTAAGTTCTGTATGATCCTAGTTATAAACCTTTTGTCTGATTCAAAATATGCAATTATCCTTTCCCATTGGGTAGGTTGTCTATTTGCTTTGGTTGTTGTCTCCTTGGCTGTACAGAAGCTTCTGGGTTTAAGTAAGTCCTATTTGTTTATTTTTGTTGTTGTTGCAATTGCCCTGGCAGTCGTCTTTAGGAAGTCTTTCCCCAGGCCGATGTCTTCCAGTGTTTTTCCTATGCATTCTTTGAGGATTTTTATTGTTCATGCCTTAAATTTAAGTCCTTTATCCATCTTGAATCAATTTTTGTGAGTGGAGAAAGGTATGGTTTCAGTTTCAGTCTTTTACATGTGGATATCCAATTCTCCCAGCACCATTTATTGAATAGGGAGTCTTTCCCCCAGTGGATGCTCTTATTTGGTTTATCGAAGATTAGGTGGTTGTAAGTTGTTGGTTTCATTTCTTGGTTTTCTATTAGATTCCAAATGTCTATGTCTCTATTTTTGTGCCAGTACCATGTTGTCTTGACTATTATGGCCTTGTAGTACAGCCTAAAATCTGGTATGGTGATGCCCCCAGCTTTGTTTTTATTACTAAGAACTGCCTTAGCTATATGGGTTTTTTCTGGTTCCATACAAAAGGCAAAATCATTTTCTCCAAGTCTTGAAAATAGGATGTTGGTATTTTCATAGGGATGGCATTGAATCCGTAGATTGCTCTGGGAATTATAGACATTTTAATAATGTTGATTCTTCTCAGCCATGAGCATGGTATGTTCTTCCATTTGTTAAAGTCCTCTGCTATTTCCTTTCTTAGGGTTTCATAATTCAAGACTCCTGGAAGTCACCAAAAATTATGGTAGTGTCTCAGGATGTAAAATCAATGTTCACAAGTCACTTGCCTTTGTATACACCAATAACAGCCAATATGAGAGGCTAATTAAGGACATAACTGCCTCTCCAAAGAAAGGTGAGAGCTCCAAAGAAAATGAAATACCTAGGAATATACCTAATAAAAGAGGTGAAGGACCTCTATAAAGAAAATAATAACGTCCTTTCTTAAGAGTAAGTGAATATTAAATATTGTATTATATATATATATGTATATATATATATATACACATATATATATGTATACATGTAGAATATATATACAGGTATAAAAATAGGAACAAGTTCAAAAATCTTAATTATAAAATCAAACTGAAAAAAGTTCTTTCCTACTTACCAAGAATTATTTGCACAGTTATCAATAAATTGGAAGAGTCTTTGCAGTACCATGCCTCGTCTTTGCTTTGGCACACAACAGAAATATAAAACCTGCACTTCCTGGTTTGGAGCTATCTGATGATTGCCAGTATAACTTATACAATACTCACCCTAAATAATTCCTGGCCTAAGGAATGCTGCTTATCTGGTCTGACCATCCTGGAAACCTGTATTTAACCAACAGTTTTCATTTGAGATTCATCTGGCTCAGATACTCATCTATAATACTCCAGACCAATTCTGAGTTTTTGTTTTGTTATTTTTGAAAAAGCTGTATTTATCTAAACCATATCATTCCCTTATTTTAAGCATGCTATTCAAAGATTTGTAGTAAATTTACAGAGTTGTGCAACCATCATGACCACTTAATTTTAGAATATTTCCATGACTTGAAAAAGCCCACTTGCAATCTCTCCTTGTTCCCACCCTCTGCCTCAGACATTCACTAATCTGTGATGGTCTCAGTAGATTTGCTTTTTCTGCACAATTCTTGTAATGGAATCATGCAATATGCAGCATTTTGCATCTGGCTCTTCATGAGTTCTTTAACAGACAACTTTGAAATGATAGTTAAAGTATTAAATGAGAATAAATCACCACTCCTTCAAGTTCTGAGTTTTAGCTGTTTAAATAATATACAAATGAGTAAGAGCTGCATTAAAGTAAAGCACATTATTACCCAAAGGATTTTGGTCTTGGTACCACAATGGAATTGTTGGTGTTTTTAATTATACCATCATCTGTTTCCTTAAGGAATAAGTGTAGATCCTTTGGACCTTCACAGTTTAATGAAAGAAACACTGACTTTTCTAATGCTTCCAAATATCAAAGAGTCTGCATGACCATAACAACATCACTCACCAAAAAATTAAAATGCACAAGCAATGGTCTAAATTCTGGGCTCCAGCCAATAGAAAAATCATGTTTTTCATAGACTGGGATGTAGTCCATTCAGGAGACATATTCCCAATGCAAGAAAAAGCCAGAATATAGACAAGGGAAGAAAACAAGAAAGCCATTGAAGAAAGAGAAAGCCTTCATTTCTACCACATGTTTGTAATTTATCATCTAGAAATGTGACCAAATTTGGGGAAATTTTTGTGTCACTGTCTTCCCACATTCAGCACAGAAAGCCAACCACCAATCAAACTATTTTTCAGACCGTAGCATTTGATCCTCCCCTGTCTTCTTTGAATAAAAGTAGACATTCGCAAAGGTGGCACTCCCAGTATCCAGGACTTACCTGTCTCTCCAGCATGCAGAGTATCACCATTTCCAGTTTCACCTTTGAGTCTTGTACTTTCAGCCCTCCAAGCTGAACTGATCTGAACTCCATCTAGTGGCAGACACTCCATGATAACAGCAAGAAAATTAAAATTAATAAAAGTTGAATGCCATAAAGCATATGGCTGCTTCATTTTCAAGCTCCAGCCTTATTAAGACAAGCAAGTTATTTTGAAAATTTTAATATCATAAACACTGCTGTTACTACGGAGCTTCCCTCATCAGCCCAGTGGGGGGTAGTTATCTAACCAGATACCCTCACCTACAACCTATGTGCCCAGATGCACACACATTTTGGGGAGGGGGTCCTAGTTTGATGTTGGCTTTCATTGAATCTATATCTTAAGAGAACAGAAGTCTTTGTTACATATTTTCTTCTCAAAACTTTCCCCTTACTTACCAGTTATTTCTCTTAAACTTGCCTAGCTTTCACTACTTTCCTGTCATTCTAAATTATAATATTTTTAGGATACTAGTTATTATCATCCTGGCTTAGAAATAGGATGTAAGAGAAATGACAGAAAAGCAAGCTTGTAGACTGTACACAAAAGCCAAGGCTGCCCATTGTTTATCCTTAGCTTTTATGGCCAGAGCTGACTCTAGCAAGTTGTTGGAGAAGTGAAGCTGTTGTTCTATACCAAGCTTCATAAGATGGACTCCTAATCTGAGGAAATAAATCTCTCTCTATCACACACTATATCTCCTCTATTTCAAATGTCAAGGTCTTGGACAGAGCTTGCTTAGCCCATGGAAGGAGTTCTCTTGCACAACATGACTTGGACTTGTATCTGAGGTCACACTAAAGCTGTGCCCTTCTGGCCCAGTACTCCAGCCTCTAAAACCAGTACTCACCTCTTAAAGCCAGTATGTGCTCTGGATAAACTTGTTTATCCACCACAGCTAAACAAAGTTTATCTGTCTTCCCATGTGATACTTTATTCCTCAAACATTAATCTTTATTCTAAAAGGTTGCTACCTTGTGAGCCATAAGATACAATGGGAGGTGCTAATCATTCCTACATCAAATTATAGTACGTTGAAATACCACAAAGTGTTCCCCTTGGGCAAGCTTATAATATCAGTTTCATTACTGGAAAAGCTGGGTTGAGAATATGGTGAGGATTTGAGGACAATATTGGGTTTCCCATGATGCATATTTGCATGAACATCCTTGCACCCAAGCATGTCTACATTCTCTCTCTCTCTCTCTCTCCCCTTACCCACCTAGACCCAAGTAAAAAATAAGCAACAGAGAAAACAACTGAACTTGCTTGCGTCTTCTAAATCGAAGCCCACTTGTCTCACTCACTTCATGGAGAGTGGAACATGATCCCCTGCTTACCCTGGGAAAGAATAAATAATACCCAGAGAGCAAAAGAGATAGCTTTAGGAGGATGCTACCTATGAATCATAATATTAAACACAAATAAAGGATTTAGATAAGTTTTTCTACCTCCAGGTCGGGGAGAAGTGAGAAAACTAAGAACAAGTATATAATGACTCCCTAAATTGTCTCAATCACTTGGAAAAATATTGGTGTAAATTTTCTTCATTATAGACCAAAGTAAAAATATGGCTAGAAGAGGAAAAAAGAGATATTTATTAATGTGTATATCCACTCTGTTGAAGGATAACTTCATGTTATCCACCGTACTTTATGGATAATGAACTGTACAGTTTAAGACCTATAGAATGGGGATCGTTATGTGTAGTATCTTGAGTTACATTGTTCAAACCTTACTGCTTCCACCTTTCATTTGAGCAATCTTAGGCAAACCATTTAAGCACTTTACACCTTAATTTCTCTGTAAAAAGGAAATTGTAAAGGCTATCCTCTACTTACCAATTCAGTGCGCAGAGTGTACTTAGCAAAGTACTCAAAACATTAGCTATGTTTATTATTGTTATTATCATTGTATATAATAGCTATAAAATTATATACCAATAATAATTTTAATCATTATTCCCTCATAGCTAAGGAATTGGCATAACTTCTAGCTATATTTCTCATTCAAGATAAACAAGCCCCCTCTATTTTTACCTATTGCTAATCAGGTCTTACTATATATATTATTATTTACTGGTAATTCTCAACCTTTGCATTTGCATTTAGCTCATATCACCACAGAAATTGCATGCATCTTCCAAATTTTCTGAAATTATCTCCCCTAAACTACTCTAGAAATAGATTATTAGCTTTATTTCTTGGAAAGTTTCTATATTTCTACTATGTTATGATGCTGAGGGGCCATGACCCCTTTGTCAAAAACTAAGAACCTCCAGATTAACATCTTTGGGGAAAGGATTTCTGGTTGGGTGAGTCATGATTTCCATGCTTCTTCCTGCATGCTACTGTCAAAATTAGCTTCTCCAGTACACAGGGTTTTGTACTTAACTCTTTCATGTTTACTATATAATCTATGAGTTCTCAAACCCTGTCCATGAGCCAGCTTACATTAGAATAATGTGGAAAATATTTCAAAATTTTAGATTCCCCAGATTTAATAGGTCCAATTAGAGGTAAGAGAGAGGTACCTATGTTCTGTATGTTTAAAATACTCTCCCATGGAGATAACTGGGGACAATATTTCCTAAGCATGGGGAAAGGGCCAGTTTCCTGATTATATTTAATACTAGAGCTGTTACTTACTAACAGTGTAAAAGAAAAATAGGCTGAGAATATGAACAGAAGGCACACACAGAGCACATACACAATGGTCAAAAATGCATGTAAAGATGCTCAGCCTTATCATAACTACAGAAACCTAAGTATGTAAAGTATGTAAAGATTTAAAAGTGTATAGTTTTAAGTTTTGAGACAGATAGTGCCATGGTCCATTATTTCACTTTCAAAAAGCACCATCCACAGCATCCTTTCTCACTCACCCATCCGGGTTTAACTTGGTAAGCTTATTGGTGTTGCTGGGAGAGCTTCATTTCTTTCCATCCCTGTGGATTTTACATTCTGTGGAAGCCTTTCTTATAATGGGACCACACCTATGGCGCATCTTAGAAGGGTACAGGTGAAACTTACTAAATGCAGAATATAAATATCAGAACACAATAACTAAGAAAATGCCATGAAGGCTATGTTAACCAGTTTCAATGAAAATATTTCAAATTGTATATAGAACCAGTACATTGTACCACATGCTTGCATTAATGTACACAGCTATGATTTAATAAAAAAAAGAAAAACAAACAAACAAACAAACACAAAATTTATCCCCAACAAACAATGAGAAACCAAATAGAGGTCTAGTTAAATAACTGTGTGTGCCTGAATGTAGGGGTCGTGCTGGAGAGATGGAGGCAGCCCCGTCTATAACTATATTGAAAGCCACCTCCAAAATATCATTAGAAGAAAACAAGGAAATTCCTAAAATAACATATGTATTGGTGTCTATTCAATATACCTTCTCTACCTCCTTAATTTTAGACCATTGAGATATTTGGTTTAGTTTAATTTAGCTTTTAACTTGTAATAAATCTCTCCTGGTGAGTTTGATAAGTTTCAAGTTTTAGAACTTACTAATATGCTATTAAATTTGATTAAATGCTACAATTATTCTAGTTAATCACTTTAACCTAGCATAGAACTATCTTACTAGAATGTGTACAAGATTAAATGAGATACTATATGAGAAGACACTTTTTAGAATTTTAAGCACTGGGTATACTATTTATTATTATATTCAATGTTTATTGAACATTTTGACCACTACTATAAAAGCACAATCCTAGGAATAGGATATACCAAAGGTAAATCACTCTAATGAGAAAGATGAATTTATTAAAAAAAAAAAAAAGTAAGAGAGTATACAACCAGCATTAAAAAAGAAGCCTGTAAAAATTACTGTGTGAACACTGTGTGTGGCATGTTATAAATATCTGACACATGAAAATCTTAGGAGTTATTCACATATATACAATAAAAAATAAAATGTATAAAAAAGAAAATATCTCATTGAATGAACGAATATATGGATGGATAAAAGAACATAGCTTGCTCAGAGAAATGATTCTATGTAATTGACACATGAGGCGTACTATTAATTTTTCTTAGTATTTTTATTTAATAAAATACACTTAACACTTGTGGCCATATTCAAATCTTTTTTGATAATGCTGAAAATACTTTCATATCCCATCATGTCATATTATCATCTTACGCATATTGATATCATTACATTAAAAAAACAGAAAGGGCTAAGCTAGCCAGTGACTGCAATGGTGGACAAATCAGCATTTCATGAGATCATTGAAACATGACTTCTGAAGGGCTTTCTTTTGTTGTTTTTCATACAAAATCTATTAAGGGAAAACCAATGACTATATTTGTCACCATACTTGTAGTCATCTGGACACAATGAGTGGTGGAAAGTAATTAGGAATGAACAGAGACAGCATTGTGGGAAAAGACAATGCTAATGAGTGGAATATTTGTGAGTCTAATTACATTTGTGAGTAAAAAAGTATTTTCCATCTTTTTTCAGCCCATTAGAAAATTTTTGACATTGAAAAAAACACTTTTAGATACAACTCATTTTTTGCCTGGAACATTTTGTACCTCCAATCCATATGAATTATTATTTCCTTCCTCCCCTTCCTCTCTCCCCTTTTACTTTGTTAGGATAGCTGTTAAATATTTCGTCATGAATATGTGCTTTGTGGCTGGAGTCAACAGCAGAGTTACTTTTTCATGTAACATTTTTATGTCTTTCTTCATCCAGATTTCTGCACATTCACCCAAATTTTTCATTTTACTTTACTCTGTCAAAGCACCACTTGGGCAGCTCCAGGTTTTTGCACTTCGGTAGATAGAATTCAAATCTGCAAGTCAAGTCTCACAACTATTTCTTTTTTCTTAAATAAAACAGGCATTGTGTGGCTCTTGGCCAAACCGAAATACATTAGAAAATGTATTTTTAAGTTCACAGTACAGAAAATCTTAGCAAATATATCACTTTTCTGCATTTGTTAATATTGCTTATCCTCTTTCTACATGAAAAGGGGTAAGAAATACAGACTCTATAATAGCAATTCCACCGTCGTGCTGACTTATATCTACCAACAGGTGCTGTATCTTGGAAATGAATCTATTGCTGAAAGGACAAGGCTATTTGGTATTTACCCTAGATTTCTCTACGTCTTTCATTTATCTATTCCCTTCATATTCTAAAAGTGATTTGAAGTTTTTCTCTTTCAATTAGCTGCCCTTTTTCATGTTTGAAAAGCAAGAAAATCAACACTAAAATAGACTTTCCAGAAGTTTTTTAAGAAGCATTTTATTGTAAATTATAAGTCTCTCTTTCTTCTCAAAGCCTCTCTTTCCTCCTGTGTTGCTCTTAAGCAGAAAAGGTTTCCATTAGAATTTTCCCATTATATATTAATATCTGTTTAAACAATCCTGATTCAAGAAATTAAAGGGAATATTATTGGCAGTTATTTTAGTGGATTTTTTTTCTCAGATGTTTTTGGAAACTTCATTCTTTTTAGAGGTACAGAAGTCTGCACTATTAAAAAGGGATATGTTTCTCTTTTTCTTTAAATAACAACTAAGGGATTAAAAAGATAGTAGGTAGCCTTGAGATCTGAGCATATATTATAAGATGTATTCTACATTATAAAATTCAGTAAACTTGCTACTTTAGAGGCAAATTCTGCTTCTCTGCCATCATACAAATTCGATTCCACCTTCCACCCTAATTACTCAAATAACTACTTTAATTTTGTCTTCTTTGGGGTTATTTGCACACATTTCTAGTATACCTTTTTAACTTACTTTTTGGGCTTTTTGTTTCTAGAAAAATTATTTATAGCACATCAGCAAATGGGCTTTGTAATAATGTATACAGAGTACATTGGGGTTACTGGATAGCATGCTGGAAATATAATGTCTACGGACACTATGAGGTCACAGAGAAAGAATTTATTTATATTAAATGGGTAAGATGCAAAAAAACCAAAAATCACTAATAGTTGTTAACTCAGATGAGCCCAACCCGTTGCTTTGGTAGTTGGGGTAAACCCCGGGAAATAGTTGTGACCCATCAACACAACATGAGGATGAGGACTCCAACCCATCTTTTAATATGAAAAGAGAAAAGGAGACTTTAGACTATATTTCATAACAGAAATAGAGAAGAGCAGTGTCCCAGAACAGCCGTCAGGCCGCGATGTATACTAACAGCCCCAATTAATTTACTAATACTGTGAGAAAACTTACGGAAACTTTAAGAAATACTTAAAAGAGATAAAAAAAAAAAGGGATCCTGAAAATTTACAAGATTCTGAAATTACATAAATTAGGGCTGCAATGTAACCTTATTATTTTATGAGACTTGGTGAGTGGTATTTGGATAACACAGACGCTTGAACAACAAGGATGTGACAGTGTATTAGTCAGAGCACCAGTTAGACTGATGTAGTAAGGAAGATTCAGTTTAGACTTTTATATTTTAAAATTCAATAGTATATTTGAGTTTTCTGTTCAATATGGTTTTTGATTATAGGAAGATGTGCTTTTGTTTTTCTTGACAATTATATACTGTTGAGATATTTTCCTTGCCCTCTACCTTTGCTGATCTTTCAAAAATGTAATGTCTTCTTATCAAATGAAGTCTAAGGCTTTAAAAAATCAAAACCAAAAACATAATCTTTTTATTTTACACACTATCTCTAGACATATATGAAAACAAAAGACATAATTACATAGTGGGTCGGGAAATCAACACTGTTTTTCTGGAAAGTTATTCATTATTTATTTTATGTACATTATCTGGATTCTGTTTAACTGATTTAACACATTTAGCCACATATTTGTTGATTTATTATATTAAAAAGAATAAACCAGACTGGGCATAATGAGTCCTGAGTACTATTTCATCTTTGTTGCTAAATTATAGGATTTTTTTATTATTATTTTGAGACAAAGTCTCACTTTGTCTCCCCTGGTAGAGTGCTATGGTGTCATAGCTCACAGTAACCTATTGGGCTCAAGTGATTCTCTTGTGTCAGCCTCCCAAGTAGCTGGGACTATAGGTGCCCACCCCAACACCTGGCTATTTTTAGAGGGAGGGTTTTTCTGTTTGTTTTTTTGTTTGTTTGTTTTGCAGTTTTTGGCTGGGGCTGGGTTTGAACCCGCCACCCCACCAGCATATGGGGCCAATGCCCTACTCCTTTGAGCCACAGATGCCGCCCTAGAGGCAGGGTCTTATTCTTGCTCAGGCTGATCTTGAACCTGTGTGCTCAAGCAATCCACAGGCCTCAGTGTCCCAGAGTGCTAGGATTATAGGTGTGAGCCACCGCACCAGGCCCAAATTATAGGATAGTCTTTAAGTAATCTAAGCTCCAGGCTTTTATTTTTTATTCTAGAAAATGAGTATTGTATCCAGGCATAGCAGATTACTCCACACAACACATGTTCATTATCTCATAATTTTTGTAAGTCAGAAATCTACTCATTCCTTAGCTGGGTCCTCTGCTCAAATCTCACCAGTTTCAAGGTATTGGCCAGTTACACTCTCACCTCCAGGCTGGACTAGGGAGAAATCTGCTTGTGAGCTCATTTTAATTATTAGTAACATTAATTTCCCTGTGGCTATATGAATGAGGGACACAGGTTTCTGTTGGCTGTCACTAGAGCCTGCCTTTAGAGGCTGCCTACAATTTCTTGCCTTGCGGACCTCCTCACAGGCAGTTCATAGCATGGCTATTGATTTCTTTAAGAAAATCGAAAGAATTTGCTGGTCTACTAAGACAAAGTCTTGTATAGCTAAATGTAACCATGAGGACAATATCTTGTCCATCACCTCTGATATAACCTGTTAATTAGAAATAAGTTATAGGTTGTACCTTAGTCAAGGGGAGGAGACTGTATAGGAATGTTACTCATTGAGCGTCTCCTGTGAATATATGGGAAACAAGAATATTGAACCAGGTGAACTTCAGGTTTTCTTCCAGCTGTATCATATTATTTGACTGATAAAAAATGACAACAATCCAATTCTTAATTTTAAGTTACAATCTCTGAACTCTATTCAGAAAGGTCTCTGACATGCTAACAGACTCAGAACTGATAAAGCCTTAGTACTCGTCATTTTCCATGAGGTCAAAATGTAAGCAAGGGACTCTTCTTCAAGAATGCCAGGACCCTATGAGAAAGAAAGAAAAAACAAACAAACAAACAAACAACCAAGACATCCTACAAAAAGCTCAGGCTTGGCTGCAAGAGAAGAAAATGGGGGACCACAAATAAAAACTGAGATAAAGATCATAATGTAACTCCTAAAAAGATGACAAAATGGGAGGCTTTTTTCCTAATAGAATCAGGTTCTACTAATGTGTTCAGAACTTGGGAAACAAACATTTGGTTTTCTTATGCCAACTCTGATTGATTGTAGTGGCTGCCTGGAGACTACGTTGGGAAACAACATTTTAAGAGTGCTGTGGCTGAGAAAAGTGTCCTGATAGATTAACCAGGTCTCAGGAAATGATAATTGTTTCTGCAGAAGCAAAGATAATTCTCCTTCTCTCTCCTGATTTTGAAGGTTCAATAATTTGACTCTATAAGGCAAGCCTACATCGGCCAAGGGAAACTTTCCCTTTGCTCTCTGAAGTACCCTGAAAATCAATGACCAAAGGTAGATTAACAGGAAAAAGGGCATTTAAATGTATTTGATCACAATTTTATGGGACAACAAGATCTTCAGAATGAGGACTCAGAGACACGCGGGAAACTGACCATTTCATACTCAGGTTCAACGAGGTACAGGCAGGTGCACAAAAATATGGTTGAACAAAGAGGATACAATGTAATGCTAATACTGGGTCAGGAAGCCCAGCAAGGCCTGTGTATTCTTCTTGTCCCCTCTGTACATCATGTCTCCCTCTGGGTGCAGGACAGGACCCTTTCTCAAAGTAGAGTCTTAAGACCTATTATCAAATAAGGTAGTTCAGATAATTTCCTAATGGCCAGTGTTTATACAGAAGCATGGAGGGGGAACGGTGCAGTAATATTTTTAGGTTTTACGGCTGCCTTTTTGGAAAGCGAATCTAGTTTCTATGACTTGTCTTGCAGAAAAGAGATTCTAGTTTCTATGGCTACCCTGGAGGGAGAATGAAGGTCAGAGAAAGGCGAGCAGGAAGATGTCAGGAAGCTTTCAACTCCCCATTTCTTCTGAGGCTTCTTTCTGAGCCCCAACCCTGACAGTGGACAGGGGAACAGGAGAAAAGATATACAAATTTATTATGCATACTTGTGCACAAGCATCCAAGAAAATGGGAATCTAAAGACAAAATGCTTAAAACTTGAATAGCATTTGGAGCCTCAGAAAGAAATGGGGACTTGAAAGCTCCTGGACGGTGGTGGCACCAGGCTATGGGAGGGAGAGGGGAGGAAATGCATGTCAAGCAGAGCCTGTTTGCATCTGCTGTTTACTTCACTAATGTAGTTTTCCTCTGCAGATGCAAATCTCCCCCACAAAAAGACAGCTTTTCTGAGCTATTCCTGTGTCTGCAGCCCCTCTGAATAGCCATCTCAAAATATGCCAAAGAAGCGCACTTTGGGGTGGTATATTTTGGTTTTCCACATTGCACTGCAGATTTGCTGAATCTGCTCTGGATTTTCTTATCCAATAGTAACTCTCAGGGCAGAGGGCAGCTATTCTGAAAGCAGCTGACTAGGATAAAAGATGCACCCCTGCAATACATTCATATTATTAACTCATTCATTCTTCTATAGATTAGTTTATTTATTGGTCCAATAAAAAGTTATTGAATACCAAGTATATGTTCCAGACACTTGCTGTGCTTGATTGTCAGGTTGTTATGGATTTAGTGACCTTACCTCTCAACATAAACATGTCACAGCTCCCTGAGACCCAGAGAGCAAAGCAGCTTCCTCTCACAATCAATAGTGTTCAAGGCAAATGAGACAACTGGTGTCACTAGGTCTGATTACTCGGAGTGTCAGAGAAATGGCTTAACAGAAACTAAAGACATGATGTTTCAATTCAGATGATTCCTTCTGAATTTTGCAGAACTGCACAGTTAGAATAGCTCCATTGTGACCTTCAGAAAAAAGCTGGCTGTGAAAATTTAGTTTAAGCATAGGTTAGAAATAGTCGATCCATAAGGAAATACCTTAACTTCTTAAGCTCTTCTATCACAAATTGCATAGAAGAATTTTTTTTTAATTTTTCATGGGCTGTGATTTCATCTTTTGACACTAAGAAAGTAAAATGCCCCCAGGTAGCTATCCCTGAAGCCACAAGTGAGGGAGATTTTCCACTCATATTCTTTTCAGTAATAAAGAGCTGCTGGAAGCACTATAGAAATGTTGTTTTTTAGTGAATGTGCCAATATACCTGGGCTTGCTTTCAAGCACTGAGTGATTCCTTTGAATTGTGTTTTCAGCCAAAAATAGGGTTACTCATAAATTGCATGAATACCTTCCAGCTCATAATTGCTGGGTTGCAGTCTTGAATGTTAGTCATCAAGCCTAAACTCTTTTTATATCCCCTACATCTCAAATTGATATAATCTTCTTCTTATTCTTCCTCCTCAGTACCGCCTCTCTCCCCTCCCTTCGTCACCCTTGGAGACAACACACACACACACACACACGGAGCAAGGAATTTCTCTGTTTGTCACAGTGGGTTACATGCAAAGATTGTCCCATGACACCAAGCTTTGCTCAACATGAGGTTTCAGTGTGAATGATATGCTTTCTCACCACCTTAAAAAATACATATCCATTAACAGTTACTGATAAGTTCAGGATTATTTCTGTAAAGAAATCCATTTAGGTTCAAGGTAAATACATAGAAACTGACAAGCAATTAAGTAGTTTTTTTTTTCCTTTGGTGCTACTTGTCAGATATTTGAGGAAGATATTTTAGGAAAACGGCTTTTGGTAAACAGAAAAATTATCCTTTGCCTTTCTACTCCCAAGCTCTTATTTTTCTAAAACATCCAGACAATGCAGTCATTAACTACTGGAAATTTAAAAAAATAACAAGAAATTACATATAGTCAGTGAATAATCTGTACACGGATGAACAAAATAACTTTTAATTTGCAACAATAAGAAAATTGGACTCAACTAGGATGGCAAAATTCTATCGGTAACAGCTAATTTCCATAGTAATAATGCCTCATTCTTTTCAACCAAAACAAATAGTTTAATCAACATTCAGTATGTTTCTCTTTCAAAAACAAGATTAATAGTATTCATATATGTAGAAAATAGCCACCTACCTTCATTCATTTATGAAATGTCCAGTTTCCACCATATCAAGTTCATGTGCCTTTCAGCTTTAAATTCCATATTGATTATTGTACTTGGAAGAACTTCCATAGGAGATGGACCACACAGAATATCATGAGTATATCAGGTAATTAGTGAAGGAATGAAACTAATATGAATGTCACCAACTTTGCGATTTTCTTCAGAGTTGATTCTGGGTTACTTGTGTATATATATGTTTGTTAAATGTAGAGTAAGAAATAAAGCAAATTTAGGGAAAAGGATTCTAAGTTAGTACAGATTAATGTACTATAATCTTGTAGTTATATAGGACTTTCCTTGAGAACTCTACCAGTGCCAAAACAGTTGAAATGGAAACAAGAGGGCATTATGTTTTTGGTTTTTTCGCCCAGACAATTGGCCTTCTATACATTTCACTGTATTTAAATGTCAAGATGTTTGTTCCATTTACAATGTTTAGAATCAGAATTTTACTTTCCTCTACTTAGTCATGCTGAGATGGTGCAGTGTCTACATCTATGTTCTACCACTGCTCAAGTTCAGCAGACAACTATTCATAGGCAAATGCCCAGTAGCTGTTACTATGATGTGAAATCTGCAGGGAGCCTGTGGATACAAGCAGTACTTTTTTGTCACTTGCCTATAAACCTAGCTAAGTTAATCCCTTTTTCCCCATAAACCAGTCTTCGTGTCATGGATTTC
>CAUYRH010058839.1:0-20517 GCA_963574655.1 Perodicticus potto
TGTGTATATATACATATATATACACACACAATGCATACATACAAAATAATACATATGTATACATATCTGTGTGTATATACATATAAATGAAACTGTGAACATAAAGTTGGTTTTCTCTGCTCAGCGCCCATAAATCAGTGGCTAGGGTGCCGGCCACGTACACTGGGGCTGGTGGGCTGGCAGGTTCGAACCTGGCCCAGGCCTGCAAAACAACAATTAAAAAAAAAAAAAAAAAAAAAGAAAAAAGAAATTGATTTTCTCCCCTTAAACATTCATTCCTGAGTTAAATGTAAATTTGGAAGTTCCTTTCCCACATGATGCATTGCGAGGCACAATCAAATGCTTCTAGTTATCTCATTCTCTGCACTAGTCACGACACTCACTGTTAAGTGTACTCAACACTGAAATGGGCAGTTGTAGTAACACTGCCAGTCTTTTCCAAGATTCTTTTTCTTCTATTTCTTTTCCAGCTCTCCTCCATCTCACAACAGCACATACAAATACAGAAGGAAAGTTGCTTCTCTGTGAGTTGGACACTGTTGTAATTGGGAGATGTGGACCATGTATACAGTGTTGCTTTAACCATGAATGTGCACTGCTCCTCTGGGAGCTGAAAGAAGAAAAGGGTAACTGTGAACAGAAGCTGGGAAAAGTGCTGGGAGGGCTGGCGGCTCACGCCTGTAATCCCAGCATGTTGGGGGCCTCAGTGGGAGTATTGTTTGAGGCCAAGAGTTCAAGACCAGCCTGGGCAACAGCAAGACCCTATCTCTACAAAAGCAAAAACAAAAATAAGGTGTTAACCAGGCAAATGGTGGTGGGAGTGCCTCTTCCATCCAACAATAAAGAGAAGCCATTTCTTGTCCACCTTGTCCATCCACAACACAACTCCTCGTAGGATGGAAAAGGAAGGGGCTGCAAGTACCACACCTGGCATGAGCTCCTGGTACCTACACTACAGCTGGTGAGCACCTGGCATGGGGGGTCACCCTGGCATGAGCTCCTGGTACACTAGGGCTGGTGAATGACTGGCACAGAGGGTCACACCTGGCATGCAGGGTCATATGCCAAGGGGAAAGGCCATGAAACATGACCTTGAAACATGAAAACACGTACGTCTACAAATACATGAAGAAAACTCACTAAACTAAAAATTAGGTTCTTTTTTTTTGAGACAGAGCCTCAAGCTGTCACCCTGGATAGAGTGCTGTGGCATCACAGCTCACAGCAACCTCCAATTCCTGGATTGGAATTCCTCCAATTCCTCCAATTCCTGAATTGGAATTCCTCCAATTCCTCCAATTCCAATTCAAGCGAGTCTCCTGCCTCTGCCACCCAAGTCACTGGAACTACAGGAACCCGCCACAACGCCTGGCCATGTTTTAGTTGCAGCCGTCTTTGTTGATTGGCGGGCCCGGGATGGATTTGAACCCGCCTGCTCAGATGTACATGGCTGGTGCCTTAGCCCACTGAGCCACAGGCACCGAGCCAAAAATTAGGTTCTTTATCAGAGGATAAACCAAACACTCCGGGTGAGGATGTTGAAGATCTACAAGGAGGCAAGTTCACTTGTACTGGTACTTTTGTATTATAACACTAAATAACAAGGCCTGCCATGGTGGCTCATGCTTACAATCCCAGCACTCTGGCAGGCGGACCAGCTGAGCTCAGGATTTTGAGACCAGCCTGAGCAAGAGCAAGACCTCGTTTCTACTAAAAATAGAAAAACTGAGGCAAGAGAAATTACTTGAGCCCATAAGTTTTGCTGTGAGTTATGATGCCATGGCACACTACCCAAAAAGGCTCGGCACCTGTGGCTCAACGGGCTAAGGCACCAGCCACGTACACCTGAGCTGGCTGGTTCGAATCCAGCC
Organism: Perodicticus potto; assembly: GCA_963574655.1. NCBI lineage: Eukaryota > Metazoa > Chordata > Mammalia > Primates > Lorisidae > Perodicticus > Perodicticus potto. Next base: position 1,872 of record CAUYRH010058839.1, read on the forward strand.
CGAGCCAGCCAAAGAACAATGACGGCTGCAACCAGGCGTTGTGGCGGGTGCCTGTAGTCCCAGCTACTTGGGAGGCAGAGGAAAGAGACTCGCTTGAGCCCAGGAATTGGAGGTTGCTGTGAGCTGTGATGCCACGGCACTCTACCCAGGGTGACAGATTGAGGCTCTGTCTCAAAAAAAAACAGATAAAAATAAAAATTTACAGTCCAAAACAAGAACTACTTCAAGTCAATTTTATATTTTAGATGTGAATAAAATATGTAGCAGTGATTTTTTTTTAAACTAATGTAAAATGTCCTTAGTTACTGGTCTTTAAGAGCAGGAGAAATGGGATGTGTTTAATTTCCCAGTAATTTTTCTAAGCATTTATACACAATAAACTACAGGTATTTCCAAAACAAAGACCACAAGAAATACTAGAACTCAACATGCTAATAAATCCCATTATACATTTGCCAGTATTATAAGGTGGAAACTAAGAGATCGCATTCTCAAAACATTAGCTTTAAGTCTCCCAATTCCTGATTTTGATTATACCTAGGCTATAATATTAATGAGAGTAATGCAATAATGCTATTTTCTAACACTACTTAAGCAAAAAAGTGAACTTTTAATAAGAGGAATCAAATTAACTGAAATTCAGATAATCCTCACAAATGATACTAACAAACAGTTGAAAAACTCTTGCTTTCTTGTCAAGAACTGATGGGAGTGTCATGATTCCACGGTAACATGGCTAATAAACAGATTATACAGAAATAGAAAACTTTCAGGAGAAAAAAAAAAGGTGTGCTTAAAGTACACAGTAGAAAGCAGATTCCTCAGAATGCGAGGTCTCCTCGAGAAGATTCTTTTCTTTGCCCACCTTGCTGTATTAAGGGACTAATTTCTACCACATCCTGATAGACACTCCTCTGGGCCTCGGTGCACACCACTCCCCCACACAAACTGCGGCCTTCCTGAGGCTTCGTCATGGTCAGAGTCGGCCTGCTCGCTAAGCAAGGGACAAGAAGGTAACACCAGGCTACCCCCAGCTGGAGCCAACCGACCCTCACAGTTCAACTGCCACCACCCCTTACCCTGGGTCTCCCACCTGTGTCGCCCTGTCCTCCCAAACGGAGGAATCTGGGTCAACTGCATTGCTGCTTCTAAGCTGCTGCTTTGGACAAATCCTGTAATCGTGCGGGTGTTCACCTGGATACCGCACACACGCCAACAGGAAATCATCACCAAATGTCAGCCTCTTCTAAGGGATGGACGCGGGCGACACGACGAAGCGGGCTCCTGGCAGTGCAGAGCCGCTGAGAGCGAGAAACACGACCACCAGAGAAAGGTGTCCAGGGGTCGCCACCTCAGGCAGCTTCCCGTCTCTCTTTACAACTCAGCACATGCAGCAAAGTGTTTGGCACGTCTAGACTTCTAGGACGCACCGTATCCTCAGCTACATTTCCATACGGGACGATCTGGGCCTTTGAACCGGATTTCTCACTCCGTCAAGACTCTCTTTATACCCACGGCCTACTCAAGTGTCAACATTAGTTGACTGACGATCGCAGAGAGAGAGGACAGAGAAAAGGCAAGGTGGGCGGAGGACAGAAGCGAAACCGGAGACTGAGAGGTTCCGGAAGGCGAGGCCTCGCCCTCACTCGCTCTGACACCCGGAGGGGACCCTCCAGGCCACACGTTGCGCTCGCGTCGTCCTGCCACCACTCTGGATTTCTTTCCCCAGTGTGTGTGTGTGTGTGTGTGTGGGGGGGGGGGTGTCTGCCAGATTTACGTGTGTGTGGAAGAACACTCGTAAAAATCGGTCGGCAGCACCTCCGCGGCAGCCACACCTGCCCGATCGCCGCCCCGCTGGCCGCGCGCCGCCCCGCCCAAGCACGTGGGAGGCCGCGAGGACGCGCGCCCGGCGCTAGGGGAGGGAGTCCCGGCTGGGCAGGCGGCCCGCCGGGGCTCCGGGTCAGTGGCCGGCTCCCGGGACGGCAGCTGAACCAGGCCCAGGCCCAGGCCCAGCCCCGGCGTCCCCGCCTCGCGGCCGGCCGGCTCCAGCCACCCAAACGGGAGGCTTGGCTCGGTGTGGGCCTGGCGGTCTCCGCTAGTGCCCGGTCCTCGCCGAGCGCCCCGCCCCTGCCAGTGACCCGTCCCCGCCAGCGACCCCGTCCCACTCACGCTGCTTGCCGCCGCCGCCGCCGCCGCCCGGGTAGCTGAGCAGCAGGAAGGGCAGCGGGGAGCCGGGCGACGGCGGGGTCCTCCAGGCGCGCGGCGGCGGCGGGCGCGCCGTGAACCCGGCGCCTCCATCGCCTGGGTACAGCAGGAAGAAAGGGGCGGCCACCGGCGAGTCCGGCTCCGACTGCCCGGCCGGGGAGGCCGGCTGCGGCCGCGCATCGCCCTCTGGCTCCGTGACCGCGGCCGCAGCGCGGCTCGGCTCCTCCGGCCGCCTCTCCCCGCCCCTCGCCGGCTCCTCGCGGCAACTTTCCGCACCGGCCGCGGGCGGCGGCGTCTCAGCCATTCTCGCTGCTGTCTTCGCCGCGCCGCCGCTTCTGCCAATCCCTCCTGCGCCCGGGTCGGGGCGGGGAGCCGCCGCCGCCGCCGCCTTCCTCTTCGGCTGGGGCCCGGCCCAGGGCGCCGCCACTCGCTCCGCAACCCGCCCCACGGGGCCCGCGCCAGCTGGAGGGCGGTCCCGCCCGACGGCGCGGACTCCCGCCCGCCCCTCCCGGCGGCCCCGCCCGGAGGCCCGCGGCTTCCCCGGGGGCAGCGCCTCGCGCCCGGCCGCCGCTTCCCCGCGGGCCCGTCCGCTCCCGCCTGGGCCCGGCTCTTACCGCCCGCCCGGCCCAAGGTCCGGGGCGGTGTGTGGCCGCCGGCTTCGCGGCCGCACCGAGGCTCACATCACTTTGAAGGAGCGACAGCTGATCTTAGAAAGGCACCCACCCCGCAATGTTAAGCTGTGCGTGACTTTCACACACGGGAACTTGAACCATTTATTCACGGTTTTGATTCATGAGCTTTTTATTTGAGAAACCATGGGTGGGTATCTTCATCCCACCGCCTCTTTTGTTCAGTCATGTGCGCTCGGTGGAAAGGGGCTGTTTCCTTCACTTGGCTCCCTGGTTTTCTAGCGGTGCGCATTGGCGCATTTTAAGCCAAACAGATTACAATTTGTATGACAAGTGTCAATTACGGGACGACAGCTTTCACAGTGCCTGCGTCTCACTGGTAATTGGCCACACTGTTGCTTTATTTTGAATATTTGAACCAATGCCTACTGATCCAGTAATTTCCTCCGGTAAACATTTCTCCAATAAAGACAATTTTCAGTTAGTAGTACACTCGTTCTTCAGCCAGGACTCCTACCTTGATTAACTTAGTGTTTGGGTTGTAAATTGCAGGCATAAAATTCATGTTGACCCATAATTAAAATCTTCCTTGTAACATTTTGCCCACCTGGTTTTCCCTTTCTCTGTTCAGTCTTTCTCTCTGTAGAGGAAGTTATACTTAGAAAGGAAAAGTAAACCTTTTAATTTTATTCTCTATAAATCACTTCTGAAATTACGACCTAAAATTACCATGAGACTTCTGATACTGTTCTTCACCGCGTCTTTTAAACAAGAAGCATTAAAAAGGGAGATATTTACAAGAAGCTAATTTCTTAGAAAATTTCCTAGTTACTTTTCAGTTTTTGAAAGTTCCCTGACCTGTTGATCCTAGTCCTATTACCTACCTGAGTAAGTTAATGTCATCTTCTGTAAAATGATTGCATTACTTACTCAGATGTTTGTGAGGTTTAAATGAAATATAAGTAAAGCTTTTAAAACAAAGTCTATGGGGGCCTCTCTCTTGCTCAGACTAGTCTTGAACTCCTGAGCTCAAGCAATCCTCCCAGAGTGCTGGGATTACCTGCATGAGCCGCTGCTCCTGGCCTACTTTGCTTTTCAAGTGCTCAAAGGTTTTGAAAGCTGTACAACATTTGCTTTTAATATAGCTTCTATTTTTCATTTATAAAAATGTAATTAATATTTAGAATAATGGTATGTCTTTGGTACAGAAAAAAGTATTAGAGAACCCTTATTCCAGAGTGTTTTTGAGATTTAACTCTTTGTAAGACTGAAGTTGTTAGAGTATAAAAATCATTTCAGATAGCGCATTATCTTTTCTCCGTGTCAGAAATCTATTATTAAAATCTATCTTGAAATTAAACATTAATTTGCTTAACAAAAAAATAAAAATAAAACAAAGTCTAACATAGGGTGTTTTTTTAGGAATTGCAAACCATACAATACCTGGAGAAGAAAAACTAAAAGGTCCCTTGGCTTGGCGCCTGTGGCTCAAGCAGCTAAGGCACCAGCCATGTACACCTGAGCTGGCAGGATTCGAATCCAGCCTGGGCCCAACAAACAACAATGATGGCTGCAACCAAAAAAAAAAAAAATTGCCGGGCATTGTGGCTGGCGCCTGTAGTCCCAGCTACTTGGGAGGCAGAGGCAGGAGACTCACTTGAGCCCAGGAATTGGAGGTTGCCATGAGCTGTGATGCCACGGCACTCTACCCAGGGCGACAGCTTGAGGCTCTGTCTCAAAAAAAAAAAAAAAAAAAACTAAAAGGTCCCAGATGTATTATGTGGTTTCAACACTCAACTGGACCTTTTATCCTGTTTTTGTATGTAAACTCCTAAATATCATTACATTCTTGTCAGGTTCCGTCATAGAGATGTTTTGCAATGTTTCAGTGAAGAATTTGACAAGATCTATACTTATCCTATTGTAGGTAGAATAAAAGAACAGTCCTCACAAATCATTCTTGAGGAAGGCCAGTAATAAGCCAAGGGAGTCACCAGCTTAACAAGGTATGAAATGCTGTCTAGTCTAAGATGCCAGATTTCTCCTTTCTTATCAGCCAGGATACTTTGTACATAAATAATGACATGCTGTGGGATCATTCATTGTGTTAGCTTTTTGTGCCTCTGCTTTAATAAGCATTCCCACTCAATTGGTGGGATTAAACTTATATAATAATGTATAATGACACAGAAAATCAGCTGAAATATGAGTCCTTTAAAATTTATAGGCACAGCTATTTATAAACTGTTTCTTTAAAAGTGGATGGTACTCCAAGTTCCCATTTCTTAATGCTTTTAGCTTTTGGATCAATAATAAAATCACAGCTCTGCATTACCTTTAGTGACATAATGGGCTGATTCAGCTGCTACACACATTTAAGAAAAACAGGATTATTAAAACAAGCCTAAGCATGTTGCTCCCTGAAAATACAGAGCATCTTCCTATATTGTTTTAAAGAGACAAAATTCAAGCACTATAATTAAGAATTTTCTTGTGAAATAAAGCAGAAAGTGCTTTTCAACTTTTTCTGCATTTTTATTTACCCACATTTGGTTTTTTGATACTCTTTGGTGATCTTAAGGCTGCATACTTAGCATACAAGACAAAATATCTTAGAGATCAATGTCATGGATGATAATGTATTTTTTGTACAGTATAAACTTAGAGGGGTGGACAGAAAAAAAGGTACTGCTTGAAAAGGTTATTTTTTCAGTAGTGCACATAGACTTAATAATGAGTCTAAAATAATGAGTTTGTAAGCATTTTTACATTGTATGCTACTTGGAAAGTCTCATTTGAAAACAATGCACTCATTTTAAGACTTCATGTTACACTTACTTTAATAAATAGGGAAATATGGGCAGCGCCTGTGGCTCAGTGAGTAGGGCGCCAGCCCCATACACTGAGGGTAGTGGGTTCAAACCTGGCCCCGGGCAAACTGCAACAAAAAAATAGCTGGGCGTTGTGGCCTGTAGTCCCAGCTACCTGGGAGGCTGAGGCAAGAGAATCAACTAAGCCCAAGAGCTGGACGTTGCTGTGAGCTGCGATGCCACAGGACTCTACTGAGGGTGACAAAGTGAGACTCTGTCTGAAAAAATAAATAAATAAATAAATAGGGAAATACGACCAAGTTAATTAATATAATGCTTCCATGTGAAAGCTCTGGAGTCCATTGTTCCTTACTTGTGAATTGCTAGGTTTTCATGACTATCATTATTATTATTATTATGTTGTTTGTTTTTTTTTGTAGAGACAGAATCTCACTTTATCGCCCTTGGTAGAGTGCCATTGCGTCACACAGCTCATAGAAACCTCCAACTCCTGGGCTTAGACGATTCTCTTGCCTCAGCCTCCGGAGTAGCTGGGACTACAGGTGCCCGCTACAACTCACAATTACTTTTTTTTTTTTGAGACAGAGCCTCAAGCTGTCACCCTGGATAGAGTGCTGTGACATCACAGTTCACAGCAACCTCCAATTCCTGGGCTCAAATGAGTCTCCTGCCTCTGCCTCCCAAGTAGCTGGGACTACAGGCGCCCGCCATAATGCCCGGCCATTTTTTGGTTGCAGCTGCATTGTTGTTTGGTGGTGGCCCGGGCTGGATTCGAACCTGCCAGCTCAGGTGTATGTGTTTGGCGCCTTAGCCCGTTGAGCCACAGGCGCCGAGCCCCGACTTTTTTTTTTCTTTTGCAGTTCAGCTGGGGCCAGGTTTGACCCTGCCAGCCTCGGTATATGGGGCTGGTGCCCAACTCGCTGAGCCACAGGCACCGCCCATCATTATTATCTTTTTAAAACATTAATTATAAAAATACTTAGTCAATTTATATCTGTTCTCTGTTTCTCGGAGAAACTTAAGAAGTATAACCAATTTATTTAGTCTAGATCAATCAGTTTTCTTTGTGTGGTAGAAATATGGATGTATTTTTACATTTCTCTGCTTTTCTCCTTTTGCAAGTAGTCTATAATGGATTTGTTACTTTTATAACAAAATAAACATATTGAGGGGCTATTACAATTAATAGTTTGATAATTGGTATCTTTTTATGAAGATCTAACAGCAAAGCTATGTTCCTTGTAAAACTGGTGAAACAGAACTCAAGAGGAACTTATCATATTTGGTGTGTATTTTAGTGTTTAGTACCTTTTTTATTTTTTTTTTTGAGACAGAGCCTCAAGCTGTCACCCTGAATAGAGTGCAGTGGCATCACAGCTCACAGCTCACAGCAACCTCCAATTCCTGGGCTCAAGCGAGTCTCCTGCCTCTGCCTCCCAAGTAGCTGGGACTACAGGCGCCCGCCACAACACCCGGCCATTTTTTGGTTGCAGTCGTCATTGTTGTTTGGTGGGCCCGGGCTGGATTCGAACCCACCAGCTCAGGTGTATGTGGCTGGCGCCTTAGCCCGTTGAGCCACAGGCGCTGAGCCTACACAGATTTTTTTGAGGGTTACTTTCAAGGACTAGCCTCAAGGTTTTATAGTCCCATAGTAATATAACATATTTCATTTTGTATTTAATTTCATTCGTATACCAAATGTTATCAGCTGAGGGCCTCCCAAAGTGCTAAGATTACAGGCATGAGGCACTGCACCAGGCCTGAACTAAAATATCAAATCCAGCAACTTCTTTTGCTATTAACTCACATTAGACAAGGCCATGATTGATGTTTATAATACAAGATAGCACTATCTACATCCTAGCTACCCCCAAATGATGAATATTTGTAAAGTGTTGTAAAGTCTCTGAAGGAATGTCCTTGGAGAAGTATTTAACAGGCTTAATTTTTTCCACTTTCCTAAATGAAACATTTATTTTTTTTTTCTCCCTGCAACTCTCCCTCTCTCTATATATATGGCAAAGATTTGACACAGAACTAGAATACTTTAAAAAAAATTTTTGGTGTATTTCTGGCGGCACTGGTCTCACTACATTGTGGAGGCTGACCCTGAACTTCCTGAGCTCAAGTAATCTTCCAGCCTCAGTCACCCAAGTGGCTGGGACAACAGGTGTGTGCTGCTACACTTGGCTGAATACCAAATAATTTCAACCTCTAACTTTGTAGCCCCCACCCTGTGCCTTGTCCTAGATTTCCTACAGCTCTTCATGTACTTACCCAATGCTACGCAATACTATATTTTCTCCTTAACTCCTAAGACCTATTAGGTGATTACTATATAACATATTCTAAGGGCGTTGTTTGTTACTCCCCATAATAACCCTATGAAGTAGGTATTATTATCTGTTTTAGATAAAAAACAAAACAAAAAACAAACCCAAGAAATAGAGAAATCAAGTAACTTAGCCAATGGCAGATACTAAGTGCTGGAGCTGGGTTGGGAAACCAGTAATCTGTTCGTAACCACTGTTTTACAGCTTCTCAAAGAGTATAATAGAATCATACAGATGAAGACAATGAAACTCATTGACTAACTAAAAATCGCCATCATAATTTAATACCCAAGCCAGCACTTTTTTTTTTTTTTACTCTATCAGAAGTCTAAGGTGAGGTACAGTGGCTCAGGCCTGTAATCCAAGCATGCTGGAAGGCTGAGGCAGAAGGATCCCTTCAGCTCAGGAGTTCAAGACTGGCCTGAGAAAGAGGGAGAACTTTCTCTACTAAAATTAGAAAAAACTAGCTGGATCTGGTGGCACATGGTAGTAGTCTCAGCTACTTTGGAAGATGAAGCAAGAGGCCCAAGAGTTTGAGGTTGCTGTGAGCTATGAAGGTGCTATCAAACTCTAAACTGAGCAATAGAGTAAGACTCTGGCTTAAAAAAAAAAGGTATGGCTCGGCACCTGTAGCTCAGGGGCTAGGGTGCCAGCCACGTACACTGGAACTGGCAGGTTCGAATCTGGCCTGGGCCTGCCAAACAATGACAACTACAACCAAAAAATAGCCAGGCGTTGTGGTGGGTGCCTGTAGTCCCAGCTACTTGGGAGGCTGAGGCAAGAAAATCACTTACGCCCAAGAGTTTGAGGTTGCTGTGAGCTGTGATGCCACAGCGACGGCGACAAAGTGAGACTGTCTCACAAAAAAAAAAAAGGAAGTATAGAATCGGGTTATGAAGCCAAAGGCTGGGTTGAAATCCTGGCTATGCCACTTGACAGCTATGTGACCTTGAGAAGTTACTTCTCTTTGCTGCAGCTTCCTTGTCTTTGAAATGTGGGTAATAGAATTTGCCACATTAGGTAGTTATGAGGAATAAAGGAAATAAGTATAAATAAAGTGTTCAGAAAAGTACCTCAATAAGCATTTAGAGCTTCTCTTATTTCCAACCTCTTTTATTTATCAGAAAATAAAATAATTTTTCCAAACCAAAGACTGAGAGTGGTCAAATCATGGTCAAATCAAGTTGGTTTGGGTTCAAATCAAAACCCCTTGTCATTTTTTTTTTTGAGACACAATCTTACTATGTCACCCTTGGTAGAGTGCCATGGTATCACAGCTCACAGCAACCTCAAAGTCTTGGCTTAAGCGATTCTTTTGCCTCAGCTTCACAAGTAGCTGGGACTACAGGTACCCGCCACAAAGCCTGGCTGTTTTTTTGTTGCAGTTGTCATTGTTTAGCAGGCCCAGGCTGAGTTTGAACCTCCAGCCTCGGTGTATGTGGCTGGAGCCCTAACCAGTGAGGTATAGGCACCAAGCCAAAACCCCACGTCCTTTAGAAAGTCAGTCTCTGAGATTTCAGCACCCTCCTTTGTGAGAGAACAGTGTCACCTCACACTGTTATCAAGGATCAACTGACACAAGGCCAAGTGCTTAACAAATATTAACTACTCTGCATCACACACACAATTAAGACCTTTTTTGAAGTTTCCTTTACTAGCCTCTCATTTTCTTTCCTTATATCCTCCTGAATATTTTAACATTTCCCTCTTACTATAAAGACCAAGTAACTGTAAAGAAAAATGTAACCTTGTTAGCACTTGAAGTTGCCACTTACCTAGTAGTAACCACACCAAACTTTTTAGTGAATGGAATATGGGTTCAAACAGCAACCACTGCAAGTCACCAGTAGAGAAGGGGAAATGGAATTCTTACCTTATTTACTGCATGAAAACTGTTAGAAAATACTAACAGTATTTATAGTTGATGTAATTCAACCTATCTTTCCTCTTTTAACTGAAATTCCTCTTCCCTCGTAAGCTTTTAAACCACACAGAATGTATGAAATCCATGTTAACACAAAACCCATGTATTAACAAGTATCTTGCTCAGGAATGAAAGATAAGTTAGGGGCAGCACCTACAGCTCAGTGGGTAGGGCATCTGCCACATACACCGAGGCTGGTGGTTTGAACCTGGCCCAGGCCAGCTAAATCAACAATGACAATTCCAACAACAACAAAAATAGCTGGGCGTTGTGGCAGGTGCCTGTAGTCCCAGTTACTTAGGAAGCTGAGGCAAGAGAATTGTCTAAGCCCAAGAGTTTGAGGTTGCTGTGAGATGTGACGCCACGCCCAGGGTGACAGACTCTGTCACACACAAAAAAAAAAGAAAAGAAAAAAGAAAGGTAAGTTAGGTAAATGAAATGTGTTGGAACTATTTTACAGGTGACCTTACAAGTAAGACTTTTAAAGGTGCAATCTCTTTTTGTGAAATTCTATGTTCACAGTTTGACAAACGTTCCACAACTAGCTGTTAAGTTTTCCTATGCTACACATGACAGAATTTTGGAGAACTTTTTCAACACTATCTCTTTTCTCAAGCACCTTCCCATTGCTCCCACAGCTCTCAGTATGACTTTAACATAGGACTAATATATTGAGCAATAACTCAAACAAATATCCTGTTGACAAGAATTTTTAAAATTTAACCTTAGGTACTACATATTGATACAATCACTTTAGTTCAGAATAACAATTTATTGACCTAAAATTATTGCCAAATACCTTAAACTACGTATAAACACTTCATTTAAGTTTAATGCTCTTTTTAACTCCAGCACGAATGCCAGATAATTCACCACTGTAACGTTGCTGTTCTCTACGAACTTCTCGAACCTGGCCTCTTCTTCGAATTTTGGCTCTTCTGAACTTCTCCCTGTGTTTCACTCTGGGATTGCGATCAATCTTCTTCCTCCTAGGAGTAAGTCCCCTATTTTTAGCAATCTGATAGGTAATGGCTCTCTTTGCATTTTCATCTTCAAGAGCTTGTTGTTCGGCACTATCTTCTTCTTTCTTCCTCTTCAACTTTTGCCTGTCTTCTATTTCTTTATAGTATTGCAGTTCAGTCCCTTCATCAAAATCAGAATCATCAATTAGATCTCTTACAGCAGAGGCTGCAGCAGCAGCAGCAGAAGTCTTTGAAACAGACTTTGGTTTGGCTTTGGTGGATTTTGCTTTCAGATTCTGTCCTTTCTTTACAGCACCATCCTTAAATGTGAGTAGACTACGAATTTCTGAGGACAGTTTCTGATCCACAATTGACAGTTTGTTGATCAGATTTCGGTAGGTAACAAGCCTTTCTATGACAGGATGTCCATGTGCAGGGACTCTCCTAGCTTTCAGGATCAAATAGAAACTGATGTTAGAACAATAATTCAAGTAGAGGTTGTACTTGGTCGTTAAGTACTGGCTTCCTCTTCCGGGTGGAATGATCCCTTGCTCCACCAACTGCAACAACGGCTCCAGCTCATCCTTCAATTCAGTCAACTTGACTTTAAGGTCTTCTATCAGCTCCAAGAGCTCTGGTGATTCCTTTCGCAACATTTTCAGCTTCTCTTTCACTGAAATTTTAGCCAAATCCTTAACGACCCGGGTCTCAGCCTCATCAACCTGAGACACAGGTTTTGCAAATGCTTCTACCCACTCGACCCCAAAGTCATCCTCATCGAGGGCCTGGACTAGGCGCCGCTGAATGACCTGTGCCTCCTCCTCCTCTTCTCTTTCCTCCTCCTCTACTTCTTGTTGACTCTGCCGGCCTCGGGCTTTGGAACCATAGTCCGTGTCATAGTAAAGTTTTTTCCTCTGTCCCCAGGACAAACTGGGATCAACAGAGGCCTCGTCCTCACTCTGCACGGAGCTCCCACCATCACCATCATCATCACTAGCACCATCCTCCTCATCTCCCGCACTCTCTCCATCTTCATCTTCATCGTCTACATCCAGGGCTAGCACCTCCTCCTCATCGCCATCCTCCTCGTCTCCACTCTCTACTTCGTTCCAACCCTTAACCAAAGCGGCCCGCGATCGCGCCTCGTGAAAGTCATCTACCTGATCCTGGTAGTAGCTGGAGTCCCCTGGTGAGGGTGGCGACCCTAAATCATCCTCATTTTCGTCCGCGGGGGCACGACCCGCGTTGGCTCGCACAGCGGCCCACTTGGCCGCTCCGCGCCGCCGGGATCTCCCCACCATGGTTTGCACGGGGAATCAGACGCGACACGGACACCACACTTTTGGCCGCCTCTGACCTTGAAGAACTAACTGAAACACGCCGTCCAAACACACGCGAGCTTGCGGACGCCGGCGCGGGCGGCAGGAAGTTTCCTCCTCCTTCCGGCCCCCAGTATGCTCTGCGCCGGGAATGGGAACCGGGACTTCCGCTCAGTCCGAGAGGCGCAGCCACATTGATACGGTCGTACCTTTCGCTATGCCCTTTAACGCTAATCAATTCGGTGGATTAAAATCTTTCCGTGTGGGTACAATAGGTTAGAGAAGTTCCGTCCCTCCAAACCCTTTACTGAAATTTCTGCACTGTCTCTTGAGCCTGGGAGTGGCTGACGCACCGCCGGCCGAGGTCACGGGGGCCAGTAGGGGACGCTGTACTTCCGTGCCGGGAGAGGTCACGGGGCGGGCTCAGGAGCTTCACTGCGCATGTCCCGGGGCGGGCTCGTGAGCGTCACTGCGCTTGTCCCGGGGCCCTGCACCCGGGAGCAGGCGGGTTCGATTTTTCTGCTAAATGAACTGAATTTTTCTTTTCTCTGCTTTTTATTCAGGAAGTTCATGAGATAGTTTCTTCCCGCAGTCTGGGGGTAGCCGCGGGTCGGCCCGGGTCGGCGCGTCCCTGTCCTGCTCTGGGGCCTGGTCTGCGGGGACGGGAAGGCCCCGGTGGCCCGGAGCGGTGGCGGCGGGAGGCTGGGCCCGCGGTCGGTTGCCACTTCGCAGGGAACTCGGTGGGTCGTGTGGTGGCGACGGGGAAAGGCGCCGCGTCCCGCTGTGTGTGCGTGGAGAGGCGCGCCCATTAAGATATCGGGAAACGACACATTGGCACTGCAAGGCGAACCTTTATTTATTTTATTTCATTTTTGTGCCAGTCTCACTGCGTCGCCCTCGGTAGAGTGCCGTGGTGTCACAGCTCACAGCAACCTCAAACTCTTGGGCTTAAGCGATTCTCTTGTCCCCAGGCGCCCGCCACAACGCCCGGCTATTATTTTTGTTGTTGTTGCAGTTGTTGTTTAGCTGGCCCGGGCCGGGTTCGAACCCGCCGGCCCTGGTGTATGTGGCTGGCGCCCTAACCACTGAGCTGTGGGCGCCGAGCTTATTTATTCTTTTTTTTTTTTTGTAGAGACAGAGTCTCACTTTATCGCCCTTGGTTAGAATGCCATGTCGTCACACAGCTCACAGCAACCTCCAACTCCTGGCCTTTAGGCGATTCTCCTGCCTCAGCCTCCCGAGTAGCTGGGACTACAGGCGCCCGCCACAACGCCCGGCTATTTTTATGTTGCAGTTTGGCCGGGCCGGGTTTGAACTACAGGCGCTTCCCTATTTCTTTATTCTTAAACATTGGTTTTTGTGTGCTAGGCAGCGTGTTTGGGCTCCGGGACGACAATGGCTAGCAGACACCGTCCCCACCGAGCTCGGGGCCCCTCGGTCCTGCGGGGGCGCGGTCGCCCCGTGACCCGCGGAGGGCCGGCGTGGTGGCCGGCCTGCAGCCTGGGGACGCTGGGCGGCGCCTTTCCATGTGCTTTTGGACACTGCCTGTCGGCTAAAAATGGTCTATTACTTCCACCCAACCTGGGGGCATTTCTGCCGCCTTCGAGAGACAGCGTGAGAATTGACTCTTTCAACTCCCTTAGTGACCTTTCCCTCTTTTCTTTCATATGTATCTCTGCAAACGCTGCTATTTCAAGCACCTCGTACAGTGCTTGGCACAGAGTAGGTGTCAAATCAACATTTGCTTAGTGAATACGTATTGAAATTACAGTGCAGTTCCTACTTACAATGTTTTGATTTCCTTTTTTTTTTTTTAAACTTTAAGATGGTAACCAAAAATGCTAGGAGTATGCTTCTGGACCTATGATGGGGTAACTTCAGGCAAACCCATCACAGGTCAAGAAGACCATGTCAAAAATACACTCAGGCTGGGCGCAGGGGCCCCGCCTATAGTCCTAGCACTTTGGGAGGTCCGGGTGGGAGAATCGCTTGAGGCTTGAGACCAACCTGAGCGAGAAGGGGATCTCCTGTCCACGAAAAGTAGAAAAATTAGTCCAGGGTTGTGGTGGGCACCCATAGTCTCAGGTACTGGGGATTGCTTGAACCCAGGAGCCTTGAGATATGAGGCCACTGTACCCTCCAGGAGACAAAGCAAGATTCTGTTTCAAAAACAACAACAACAAAAAATGCACTTTCTTTATTATTATTTTTTGAGACAGAGCCTCACATTGTTGCCCAGGCTAGAGTGCCATGGAGTCATCCTAGCACACAGCAACCTCAAACTCCTGGGCTCAAGGGGTCTTCCCGCCTCCGCCTCCGTCTCTGGGGAGTGCTGGGATTACAGGTGTGAGCTGCGGTGCCAGGCCAGACCTATGCACTTTCAATTTAGGATATTTTTCAATTTATGATGGGTTTATGGGAGGTGACCTCACTGTAAATCAAAGAGCATCTGTATTTGATTACCTGTCTCAAGTGCTACATAAAGCTTCAGTGAGTGATACATAAGGCTGCAGACATCTCTAAGGGAAAAAACATGAGCTGGAATGGATTTCAGGAATCGTTAGCCTCAAGTGCTTTGATTTTATACATGTGGAAACATTTGAGGAGATTACGCTTCCAGATCTGGCACAGAAACCGAGGGCAGTTTCCACACCAAGCATTCACATTGAACTGATAGCAGTCCTTTGCCCTTTGGATGTAAACGTTTTGGGCCTTTCCTGGGAGGGTGGGTATTGCTGGGTGGATAAGAAAAACCCAAAGCACAGATTAAAGGCAGTAATAAGGGAAAAATTAGTCAAATTGGTTTCTAAAAGTATTATTAGGACTAGAAGTATGAAAAGGATTGCCCTGTAATCTTGGAGTAATTCAAGGTGTAAGATTCAGAAATTACATATGAAACTTTCAAAGATAGTATATATACATATATATATATATATTTTTTTTTTTTTTTGAGACAGAGCCTCAAGCTGTCACCCTGGATAGAGAGCTGTGGCATCACAGCTCACAGCGACCTCCAATTCCTGGGCTCAAGCGAGTCTCTTGCCTCTGCCTTGCAAGTAGCTGGGATTACAGGCACCCACCACAATGCCCAGCCATTTTTTGGTTGCAGCCATCATTGTTTGGCGGGCCCAGGCTGGATTCGAACCCGCCAGCTCAGGTGTACATGGCTGGCGCCTTAGCCTGTGGAGCCACAAGTGTCGAGCCATATATATATATATATATATATATATTTTTTTTTTTTAATTTAATTTTATTTATTTTGCAGTTTTTGGCCTGGGGCTGGGTTTGAACCCACCACCTCTGGCATATGGGTCTGGCGCCCTACTCATTGAGCCACAGGCGCCACCCCATATATATATTTTTTGAGATGGAGTCTCTGTCATGTTGCCTAGAGTGCCATTGCATTTTCATGGCTCACAGCAACCTCAAACTCCTGGGTCCAAGTAATCCTTCTGCCTCAGCCTCCCGACTAGCTGGGACTACAGGCACCTGCCACAAAGCCAGGCTAGTTTTTCTATTTTTAGCAGAGACAGGGTCTTAATCTTGTTTGAATTGATCTCAAACTCCAGAGCTCAAGCAGTCCAGCTGCCTCAGCCTCCCAGAGTGTTAGAATTATAGGCATGAGCCACCATGGTTGGCCAGAATTAGTAGTATGAGACCTTTAAGCATAGGGCCACTGCAAACTGGACTTTGGATAAAATCTTTTCAGAAAATGTCATTAAGTTAAGAAAAATGATATGGTCTGGGTGTGGTGGCTCATACCTGTAATCCTGGCTCCTTGGGGAGGCTGACTGGGGAGTACTGCTTGAGGTCAGGAGATCAAGACTAGCCTGAGTAAGAGGGAGAACCCATCCGTACAAAAATTGGAAAAATGAGAGGGTTGTGGTTTCTGTACCTGTAGTCCTGTCTGCTCAGAAGGCTGAGGCAGGAGGATTGCTGGAGCCCAAGAGTTTGGAGTTGTTTTGAACTGTGATGACACCAGTGTACTTTAGCCAGGGTGACTGAGTAAGACTGTCTTAAAAACAACTGAGGCAGGTGGATAGCTTGAGTTCAGGAGTTCGAGACCAGCCTGAACATGAGCCAGACCCCATCTCTACTAAAAATAGAAAAACTAGGTAGGTGTTATGGTGGGTGCTTGTAGTCCTAGCTACTGGGGTGGTTGAGGCAGGAGGATTGCTTGAGCTCAAGAGTTTGAGGTTGCTGTGAGCTATGATGACACCAGGGCACTCTACTCAGAGTGTTGGAGTGAGACTCTTGTCTCAAAAACAAACAAAAGCCAAAACCAAATTTTTAGGGAAGTGACACTTGGAACTAAATAATATTTTCAAAGTGCTTGAAGTTTTCTTAAGCATTTTTTCCTTTGCTTTTTGAGTTAGGATCACTCTGTTACTTGGGCTAGAGTGCAGTGGAACCATCATAGCTCATTGCAACTTCGGACTACTGGCCTCAAAAGAGCCTCCCACCTCAGCTTCCGAAAGTGCTAGTATTACAAGTGTGAGCCACTGTACCTGGCCAAGTATTTTATTTTATTTTATTTTATGTTTTGAGACAGAGTCTCAAGCTGTTGCTCTGGGTAGAATGTCGTGGCGTCATAGCTCACAGCAACCTCCAACTCTTGAGCTCAAACGATCCTCTTGCCTCAGTTTTTCTACTTTTTTAGTAGCGATGGGGTTTCGCTTTTGCTTAGGCTGATCTTGAACTCCTGAGCTCAAGCAATCCACCCGCCTCACCCGGCCAAAGTGCTAGGATTACTCCTTTGAGCCACAGGCACCGCTCCAAGCATTTTAAATCTTAAGAAGATTTTAGAAAATACAATTTAATAAATAAAATTTGGGCAAAAGTTGTTTTTTTTTTTTCCTGAACATGAGCCAGACTCCATCTCTACTAAAAGAGTCTCAAGCTGCCACCCTGGGTAGAGTGCTGTGGCATTATAGTTCACAGCAACCTCCAACTCTTGGGCTCAAGAGATCTGCTTGGCTCAGTTTTTCTATTTTTAGTAGAGATGGGCAGGCTGGTCTTAAACTCCTGAGCTCAAGCAATCCACCCGCTTCACCCTCCCAGAGTGCTAGGATTACAGGGTGAACCACTGTGCCCGGCCTGGCCAAGCATTTTAAATCTTTACAAGATTTTAGAAAATACAATTTAATAAATAAAATTTGGGCAAAAGTCTTTTTATTTTTTAAACATATAATACTTTATTGAGTGTTTATAATGTCTTTGGAGACAGTAGAATATTTCTATTTTTTTTTTTTTGAGCCAGAGTCTCAAGCTGTCACCCTGGGTAGAGTGCTGTGGCATCATAGCTCACAGCAAATTCCAACTCTTGGGCTCAAGAGATCTGCTTTCCTCAGTTTTTCTATTTTTAGTAGAGACGGGGCGGGGGGGGGTCTCGCTTTTTTTTATTTGCTCAGGCTGGTCTTGAACTCCTGAGCTCAAGCAATCCACCCACCTCAGCCTCCCAGAGGGCTGGAATTACAGGCGTAAATCTTTTATGTTCTGATGGTAAGCATACAATTCACTTGTAAATGTAAATCTTTTTTTTCTTTTTTTTTTGCAGTTTTTGGCTGGGGCTGGGCTTGAACTCGCCACCTCCGGCATATGGGGCCGGTGCCCTACTCCTTTGAGCCACAGGCACAGGCCCTGAATGTAAATCTTAACAGATTTTGTCATTCAGCAGATATTAACTTTGCTGTTATAGCAGAATGCTACATACTGTAGTGCAGCAGTTCTCAACCTGTGAGTCACAACCCACAGGAACTGTGTTAAAGGGCTGCAGCATTAGGAAAGTTGAGAACCACTGCTCTAGGGATCCAAAGGTAAATCAGCCTTTAAGGATTTTTGCAATCAGGTAACAAAGAATGTATGCATATAGATTACTAAAATATAAGGCAGTATTTGACATAAACCCAGTGCTGTGAGATATCAGAGGGGTAAGAAATCACCTTTAGATTATTTTGGAAATATTGCTTAAAGAATATTGCATCTAAGCCAGGTAATTAATTATAGCATTGCTTTAAATGTTTTAAATTTTTACTATAGCTAAACAAGGAACAAGGAACAAGGAATATTTTATTCCTTTTATTTAGGCACAAGGAACCCAAATATCACTTGTTTATTTTTGTTGCAAATTATTTGAGAATTTATAGTTGGACTTCAAGAGCAAAATACATATATTATTATAGATAAGTTAGAAAAATATTTTGGGCATTTTAAATGGACATGATCACATTAATATTATATAGTTTATACGAAACATTAATTTTCTGTCTAGAACAGCGTTGCAATATCCATTGCATATTGAGAGCGGGCGTATTGTATCCTAACTATCCCAGATCCTTTTGATAAATAAAAGTTTAAAAGTCAGTTCTTCTATTTCATCAGTTCCTTTGTACTCTTCCATACCTGAATTTTAGAGGTTTTTTTAACACATAAAGAAATTTTTT
>CAUYRH010058840.1:0-42004 GCA_963574655.1 Perodicticus potto
CTTGAAGCAGCAAACTTTTTTAAAGATTAGAATTGTGCATTCAGGCTCGGCACCTGTGGCTCAGCGGGCTAAGGCACCAGCCATGTAGACCTGAGCTGGCGGGTTCGAATCCAGCCCGGGCCCGCCAAACAACAATGACGGCTGCAACCAAAAAATGGCCGGGCGTTGTGGCGGGCGCCTGTAGCCCTAGCTACTTGGGAGGCAGAGGCAGGAGACTCGCTTGAGCCCAGGAATTAGAGGTTGCTGTGAGCTGGGATGCCACAGCACTCTACCCAGGGTGAAAGCTTGAGGCTCTGTCTCAAAAAAAAAATAAAAAAAATAAAAAAATAAACGAATTGTGCATTCCTAGAAAGATGGACTTGCAGGAGTATATATTTCTATCCCCTTAAGTCCCATGTTCACCATCTAGTCTCACACACACACACACACAAACCTGGCAGAAACAATTACCCCCTTTTATAGAGGGAGAAATAGAGGTTAAGTGAATCACCGAAGTCACACACAGGTCATCGGAAGAGCTGGAAAGGATTTGAGGTGTCTTAACTCTTGCTACGCCAGCCTGCGAAGAGTTCAGTGGAAACTTGCTCAACAGCACACCCCCTCGTCTCCGTCCTTACAGGTATGAAGATGAAATTAACAAGCGCACGGCTGCAGAGAATGAGTTTGTGGCCCTGAAAAAGGTGAGTAGAAAAGTCTCTCAAAGGAGATTTAAAGCTAAATCTTGAAGTGTGGTGTGGCCTGACCCATGAAATGTCACATCAACTGTGAGAACATCTGGAGAGCTCAACCCTGCCAAAATGTCCCCTCTGTGTTTATGACCCCACTGGCCTGCTCAGGTCTCTGCAGAGTTCCAGAGAACACAAGCCCCCAGTTCTCAGTAATCACCCATCCCCAAACCCAAATCCACCAGACCCAGAGTTTCCTAACATCCAAACTTGAAGTCCAGGGAGTAACTTGCTTGGGACTACGTTCTCAGAGGAGCATCGTGCACTGTCGTTCCAGGATGTGGATGGCGCCTACATGAACAAGGTGGAGCTGGAAGCCAAGGTCACATCTCTGATCAATGAGATCGACTTTGTCCGCTTGGTCTTTGAGGCGGTAAGAGTCTGCAAGTGTTTCTTTTTCCTCCTAGGCCTGAACCTGGAAAGAAAAGGCCACTGTATAGGGCCATCCATGCAGTGCCTCTACCCACATCTTTCCCAGAAACTCCAAGCAGGGGCTCAGAGAGCAGGGGGGAGGAAGAGCTGCTTAAGGCCTTGTCATGCTAGACTACGTCAGCTTTGGGCTTCTCCTCCCACCCCATGGCAGGACAACCCCTAGTATGGATAGAGTGCCAATTTTCAAATTCTAGGTCACTGGGTAATATTTCTGAGGAATCAGGACCTGCGTGCTCCCTTCCCTTTCCCAGAAAAGTTAATAAAAGGCAAGCTTCCCTCAGCTCATTGGTCAGGGGTCTCCTTATCCTTGGAAGATGCTTCATGCTGGGCTCTACCCCTCTGAAGGCAGGGGAGAGAGATAGGAAATGATGAAGTCCCACCATGCAGGGACAACAGGATCCTAAGCATCACCCGTCCATGAAGAAACCTCTTATGCTGGCATTGAGCAACCTGCGTCATACTAACACCTATGTAATATGAATTTGGAGGATACTTGCCCACCCCCATACCATTTGAGAAAATACACAAATGGGAGCCTGAGAAGCCAGGCTGCAGAAACACCCCTACCACACTGATAAATGACCCAGGAACTTCCCAGGATGGAAGGAGTCCCATAAATAGCTGGGAGTGCTCAGGGAACAGCTGGAAGAATCTGCCAGGGATGCCAAAGAAGTGATTCCTGACCTATATGGGCAGTCAACCACAGGATCCAAGGTCCCTTCCTATTATGCCTTGGTGACGCTGAGTTTATGGCCCTGCAGGAGCTGTCCCAGATGCAGACCCAGGTTGGTGACACATCTGTAGTGCTGTCCATGGACAACAACCGTAACCTGGACCTGGACAGCATCATCGCTGAGGTCAAAGCCCAGTACGAGGACATCGCCAACCGCAGTCGGGCTGAGGCTGAGTCCTGGTATCAGACCAAGGTGAGTGCAGGCCCCTCCACAACAGGTTCCAGGGTTAGTGTTTTCTGAGGCGCCATCGCATAACTCTGAGCTACAAGACTCAGGAAATGGGTGAGCAATTCCGTCTCTTTTAGCTTGGTAGGAGCATTTTAGATGCTACGAAAATGTAGCTTGAAATGCACATGGACACCTAACCATTCATACTCACGTGCGAGGTTGGATGTTTAGGACTTTCGGGGCTCCACATTGCTCAAGATCTAGGTGGTGGCAGGGTGAGTGTCCAAAAGAACTAGGAAGTAGTCATAAAACCGTTTCTGAAAAGCTTATTTACTCCATTTACATTTCCTGAGCTCCTACTGTGTACCGAGCAGGAGTACAGTGTTGCAACCTGCCAACAGAGAACCTGAGCTCTAAGAGGCCGTAAAGTGAGTGGACAATCATGGAAGGGACAAGACAAAATTAATGAAAAGCTCCCAGGAAGAGGAGGGCTTCTGGTCCAACTGGGAAGCAGTGAGGGACGAAAAAGATTGTCGAGGAACACAGACGGGATGTGTTTAAGGCAAAGCAAGCAACTGGAAGGCAGGAATGAGCGCTCTTATGAGCAGGAGAGTTCATGTCAGGAAGAGAAAAGTTGGGATAACCCTAAAGAGATGCTGTCCAGAGGCCCCGATGGCCAGAAAGAGGCTGGCTTTGGAAGGGTAGAGTAGACCCAGGCAAACATGGGGCAGCTGCTCTCAGACAAGTGGCTCCTGGCCCTCACCCTGCTGTGGGTGCTGCCTCAAGTTCCGGTCAGCAGTGTGGTGGAAAGGAAGGAAGGTGGGGTCAGGGCCGGGACTCCATGTGCAGAGGCAGCCCCTTGATGGTGAGAAGACGTGAGTGGCACTTAACGCGAAGGGGTAGTACTGCAATTTACACTGAACAATTCCTCGTGTTGTTGGGTTCTTGTTCCTTTTAATCATGTGCAACTAGAACAGGAAGCTGAGCTATTCTGCGCTTTCAAAACCTGGCAGATCTTGGCTCAGGCAGGAACTCTCCTTCTGTCAGGGAAATGTGTGGCTCTCACCCTGGTCTGCTGGAGGACACGGGGTGTGATTTCTCCTAAATGAGTGGGTCCTGGGTCTGTACCATTAGACTGAGAGCCACCTGAGCTGGGGGTTCTTTCCCAAAGTCTCTACTCGCGCCACCCACAGCTTCTGCACCACCCAAAGCTGTTCCCTTGCACCTCCTCCCTGTTTCCCCAACACTGGCATTGGGAGGGCTGACAAAATTCGTGGACACCACTGGTTTGGATGCATAATCCTAAGGATAGTGACCGGTCACTGCCTCACTCCCAGAACCTGACCTGGGGTCTTCACGCAGGCTGTTTCCTTTGTCTGACATGTTTTTCCCAGAAACTGGTCACTTAGGTCCCTCCTTCCCATCCTTCCTCCACAACTGGAATCTCCATCTCTGGAGACTTCCTGGACCACCACCTCCAACTTCCAAACCTATCTCAGATTCCTTTACTACATTCTCCCAGGACCCTTCATTTCCTAAGGGGCATTTGTCTCTTATAATACACTGATTTGATCAATGTCTGTCTCTCCCAATAAACTGCGAACTTCAGGGGGAATGAGCGAATGATCATGAATGATGGGCCTGCGTGGGGCACCGAGGGCCAGGCTGTGCACATGATGAGCGCCCAGGCTGGGCATTTGACTAGGTGACCAAGTCTGCTCTGCTTCTCTCAGTACGAGGAGCTGCAGGTCACTGCAGGTCGGCACGGTGACGACCTCCGCAATACCAAACAAGAGATCTCAGAGATGAACCGCATGATCCAGAAGCTGAGAGCTGAGATCGAGAGCGTCAAGAAGCAGGTAGAGTTTCAGCAGGGCGAAGAGCACCTCGAATACTCATTTCCTCTCTAGGTCCTTCTGCCCTCTTACGTGTCTGACCCAAGAAGTGGCGCACCTCCAGGGGCTGCTGGCAGGCAGGACCCATGGCTTCTTCCTTCCCTCACAGTGCTCCAGCCTGCAAACGGCCATCGCTGACGCTGAGCAGCGCGGAGAACTGGCTCTCAAGGATGCGCGGGCCAAGCTGGTGGACCTGGAGGAGGCCCTGCAGAAGGCCAAGCAGGACATGGCCCGGCTGCTGCGCGAGTACCAGGAGCTGATGAATGTCAAGCTGGCCCTGGATGTGGAGATTGCCACCTACCGCAAGCTGCTGGAGGGCGAGGAGAGCAGGTGGGCAGATGCCCTCACTCCATCCTCACAGCAAGGGGGGCTGCCAACACTGCCTCTGGCCACCTGGAAATTTCTAGGGATTCAATGCTACAGTCCCTGCTCTTTTGGAAAAGGGAGCAAAATGTGATGCAATTAGGCCATGGCAAATAATATGGGTACAATTTCCTTCTAGGCGAAGAAATCATTTGAGGTGCAACGAGGTTTAGTACCCCATAGAAATCCAATACCTGATTAGGTTTAAGCAATCAAATTCAATCAAAAGAGAAATGGGTTACATGGCAGGTCTCAAAATGTACAAAAGGCCCTGTCCTAGTACTGAGCCTTACAGGTATACCACTAACCAGTGAAAGGCCCTCTCTGGGCCTCAGTGATAGAATGAGGCCAGATTCCACGATCTCCAAAGTTCAGTGGGAATTTTGTACTCTGCCGATTACCAGCCGTATAACAAGAGCAAATTACTTAACCTTCCCATGCCTCAGTGTTCTAACCTATGAAACAGGAGAACAATAGTTCCAAATTCATGGTTTTAAAGGGATTAAAATAACAGAATATACACATAGTTCTTGGAACAATACATAACACAGGGTGGTCAATAATTGTTAGCTATCGTTCAGTTTAATGGCCAAAGACATGGGATTTGGAATCTGATAAATCTGGCTCCAAATCCAGCTTTGTGACCATGGTCCAGTTGATTAACCTCTCTAAGCTTCAATTTCTCCCCCTGTGAAACAGATAATATCAACCTAGTGGAGCTGTTGAGAGAACTAAGTGGCATCATGTACTCAGTCAATGCCAGCTGTTGTTAAGGGTCTAAGTATGAGCTTATGAACGAATGCCAGTTCCATCTGCAAGATGCCAAAGCAGAGTCACTCTGGTTGCTAACACAATAACAGACTGATTATTGCTATTGTAATTCTTATGAATCACACTCCCCTCCACCCTGCAATAACCTCAGTACTGGCCCAGTGTGTGACAATAGTCCCTTGTTGAGAGACAACCCTTTTTGTTATAGCACAGGTTCTACCTTTCCAATTCACACCAGTATAAAATTAATTTTAATTCTCTTAAGATGTCTAACTAGTTTAAACCAAAGATATCTTTCTGAGATTACAGGTTTTACTCCTATGAACCTCAAATTCTACTTTATTTCATTCGTTAGATTATTACTATTAATACTACTAGTATTTATATAATGTCAACCTAAATTGCCGCTGAAAAAAATAGTAAAGAGTTTTGAAGTACATTTAAACAATTCCAAAAATGTCACTGCAATTGTACACAAGCTGGCAGCCGCAATAGTAACCCTTCTTCTCTTCTGTCTTCCCGATCAGGCTGAGTGGAGAGGGAGTTTCTCCAGTTAATATCTGTGAGTATGACAACCTTCTTGTGCCATTTGGAGTGTGTGGGGGATGGGGAAGGTTGGGCCTCAGAAGGGTGAGGACAATGAGGCATTAGAAACGATCCCACAGACAGGGTTCCTTCTGGGAAGGCTGGAGGTTTTGAGTACATTATAAAGAAAGCTATGTTAAGAGAGCATCTTTCATGTCACAATTCTTTCCTCTCCAAGAGGGAGAATGCCAAAGAAGGGGGGATGGGAGGTTTGTTGCAATTGTTCTGCATGGGTTTAGGAGACCTGGCCACACCTCCAAACTCCCAGGAGTCCCAGCCTTCCATGTGGGTCTGCAAGTCTAACTCAGAGCTGGAGTGGACGAGATTTATGAAAATTCCCCATCTGCCTGGGGGCTTTGGAGGAAGCCTTTGTGCTGGGCAAAATGGCATTGCCAACCAGGTGGCTACTCTCCAGAACAGTCTGGGAAGAGGCCCCACTGCTTAGCTCAACTCTGCAAAGCATTACTGCAGAAAGTTGTCAGGGGTTGCTAGGGTTACTGCAACCAGGTACCACAAACAGTGTGGCTTAAAACAGAAATGTACCATGTTTACAATTCTGGAGGCTGGAAGTCCAAAATCAAAGTGTTGGCAGGACTACACTCCCTCCGACATTTGAAGGGGAGGTCCTTCCTCGCCTTTTCCTAGTTCTGGTGGTGCTGCCGTCCTCCGTGCTCTGCGGTTGTGGCCACATCAGTCTGGTCTCCGTCTCTGTGATGGTGCATCTGTGACCTCTGAGGAATGGCTTCCCTCTGTATAAGGACACTAGTGGATCGCTTAGGGCCCTCCGTAAAGACTATCTTAACATGTTGCCTCTGCAAAGATCCTGTTCCCAAGTGAGCCTGCATTCACAGGCACTGGGGGTTAGGACTTCACCACAGTCTCATGAAGAAGACAATTCATCCCACAACACAGCTCATGTTTGGTTTCAATTTTCCCTCTCCAGAGCCAAAGTAGGATACTAGAGTGTTTAAGGTGCTGAGTAATTGTTAAGTTAGGAAAGGAACAGACTGGGAAGAGAAAGAGGGCAGAGTTGCCTGGGTTCGCTGAGTCCTTTGAGAACATTCCACTCCTCTCTGGGACTCCCAGTGCCTAGGCGGGGGGATTCCAGGAGAGGAGCATGTGTGCCCCCACAAACTTCCAGAAGGAAGGTAGACTCCAGAGCCAGGCCCAGAGAGGGAGACAGGGCTGGCCGAGCAGCAGCCAAGAGCAGGGCAGGGAAAGGGAACACAGGTGGACGGGAGCAACTTCCTGAGGGGAGAGAGGGCCTGAGAGTGAGGGGTGGGGGCAGCAGGGGGCCACCAGCTGGGGGACAGGCTGAGCTGTACTCTAGCGGTCTCACTAAGCAGGGGAGAGTAGAAGGAAGCAAACAGCGGTCTGAGGAGATCCCTCAGCCCAGCCGAGGGTGCCCTGACACCTCGCTGTCTCCTCTCCTGCCCCGGACTCTGACCACGTCTCCCCTCTTCCGGCAGCTGTGGTCACCTCCACTGTTTCCAGTGGCTTCGGCGGTGGCAGCGGCGTTGGATGTGGAAGCCTGGGTGTCGGTGGGGGCAGCAGCTACTCCTTCACCGCCAGTGGTGGGCACAGCCTGGGTGCAGGCCTGGGGGGCTCTGGCTTCAGTGCCAGCAGCAGCCGGGGTCTGGGGGGCAGTGGCTCTAGCGTCAAGATCGTCTCCACTACATCCTCTAGCCGGAAGAGCTACCAACACTGAGAGCAGCCACCGCCCCTCCCGTCTGTCTGGGGGCCTATTCTACTCACACTTGCACTCCTGGGTCCCTCTCTTTGCCTCCCCCACAACACGGTGCACCTGTGCTGCTGGGAAACCTGGTGTCCTGGCTGCACCCCATCCCTGGCCTGAGCCAGCCTCTGCCCTCCTGAAAGCGCCAAGCTGCCTACGGCACCTCTCTGCTTCCAGGCTGGCTGTCAGCCTATCTTGCAAGGCCCAGGCAGTCTGGGCACCTAGGTCCATCTCCCTTCCTTCCTCCGTCGAGATGCAGAGATGGCAGGGTACATCTCCAAAGCCATCTCAATGCCAGGTTGTCACCTCATCTGCTTCATGGTTCTGATAAGCTACCTGGTGGGAGTGAGCGTTCCCTCTATTCCCTTCCTGGAATTTGTCTATTAAAAGTATGTGTCATATGCTTGGCATCAGGCACTCTGTTTGGATTGGTGACTGAAAGTGACTGGCCACAGAACCCAGAGCGATTCTCTTCCTCCCCTAAGTGTGCTCCTTGACGGGTGTCTGTGAAGGCAGGGACAGAGGCGTCAGCCGTTGCTTACTTCCCCCTGAGCCGAGAAGGCTGGCTGGGAAGATGAGAGGGTGGCTTCCGAGGCGCAGGGAGAACAGGGCCCACCAGGCTTCCTCCCCATCTCCTTGACATGCCCGGTTTGGGAAACCCATGTCTTGGGGAGAAGCCCCGCCCAATCTCCCTGTATGTCACACAAGGTAGAGCTCTGAAACTAAGGACACTGTCACACTGGCATAGGCTGGGTGACACTGGACTCCTCCAGCAAAGGGGCTGATTGTTCCCCGACAGCTTCAAACTTGCAGATCTGAGCAGAGAAGTAACAGGCCACAGAGAGGAGTTAAAAGTCAGCCTTGAGGGCAAGGCTTTTACCAGGCAGCCATTTAGCCTGTAATTGCAGGCTGCAGTGGGACATCTAGGAAGCGCCCAGATTCCCGAGTTTCCGAGTTTATGAGGCTCCTGGACTGCTCCATCAGGTCTGAGCTGGGGCTTAGCCCAGTGGGCTTGGCCAGAGTGGGGCTGCTGCCGTGGGCTTGGAGGAAGGAGTTTGGAGCTCAGGACAGAGCTTGGGACTGGCGGGAGCTATGAACCAGGGTCCTGAAAGGCGCCGGTCCAGAGTGCAGGAGCAGGAATGCAGGGAAGGGACGGGAGAGGCCATAGATTAGGAGGAGAGAAGATGGCTCTGAATGATTCCCAAGGCTGACCCCAGGCTGAGGAGAGACGGGGTAATTTAAGAAACCCAAACTAGCTGCACAAAACAAGGGACTGAGAGAGCAGAGAGAGGAAGAGGCTCGCCTAGGGCCACACGGGAGGAGTGTGCCCGGTCCTCTCAATCCAACTCCAGCATTCCCAGAGTGTGGGGGCAGCTGAGTCCAGATTCTAGATCTAGAGAAGCCACGTCAGAAAGAAAAGAGGCAGATTGAACTTCCTACCAAGAAACTCCTGCCTGTTTCACAGAAACCAAAACGCCACTTGTAACACGATGGTAGAGACTTCTTTTCTTAAGCTACCATACATCAACCTGGCTTGACACATTCAGACAGTTCCCAGCCCCTCTGGCCCTTCATGCTTCTCCCCACCTCAAGCCAAAGCACCACCTGTCTCCCCAGTTCATTGCACCAACATCTGCTCAGCTCTCAATGCTCTGAGCTCCTTCCCAGCCAAGGAAGAGGAGGAGGATCGTGCCGCCTGCACTCCGAGGTCACGCAGAGGCTCCCTACACTGTTAGAGAGCCCTGTGTCCCAGAGCCTCCCGGGAGGCTGCTGCATAGAATCCCCCGTGGTCTCTTACCTCTGGTCGGGGCAGATGTGGCTCCTGGAGCATCAGAACAAAGTCCTGGAGTCCAAACAGAGCCTCCTGCAAGACCAGAAAACCCCCAGGACCAACGTTGCACCCATGTTTGAAGCCTGCATCAGCGACCTGAGGTGGCAGCTGGACTGCCTGTGTGGAGAGGGCAGGGCAGCCTGGAGACAGGCGTGGTGTGGGACATCAAGGACTGTTGCATGGACACTTGGTCAGCACCTGGCCAGAGCCTTGCCTGGGCTCTGGGGGAGGACAGAAGGAGCAGGAGCAGCAGGCTCTGCTCTCCAGAAACTCCCAATCCAGTGGGAAAATGGGATACATTAAGTGCACAGAGGTGGAGTCAGAAATAGACATAAAAATAGGAAGAGAGCTGAACCCTGTGGTCAAGAATGAGGCTTTACTAATATGAAGCTAATTTATAGCTTTCATATGAAGGCTAAAACCCAATTATAGCACAAGAATACAGGGAAAAGGGAAAGGGAGGGGAGGGGAGGGGGGAGGATTGGTGGAGGGAGGACAATTAGTGGGATCACACCTACGGGGCATCTTAGCAGGGTACTGGTGAAACTTATTAAATGTAGAGTATCAAAGTCTTGATATAGTGATTAAGACAATGCCATGAAGGCTATCTCTAACAGTACGATCAAAATATTTCTGATTGTATATGAAGCACATTCTGCCCTATGATTGCACAAATGTACACAATTATGATTTAATAAAATTATTTAAAAAGAAAATGAGACTCATTCAAACTATTTAACAAGTTGTATGTATGTGAGATGAAACCCAGGCATGATTCAAAGATGATAGCATCAGAAAAAATTAGGATAACCTCTAAAAGTTTTTCAAAGGTCAAGAATGAATGTGAAGTTGCATCAAAATTGGCAAAGCTACAGGGAAACAAACTAGAATTTATAATGACCTTTAAATCAATAAAATAAAAAATAATGAAGTGCTTACGTTTTTGCTTTTCCATACGGATATCATTTGGAAAAGTTTTAAACAACAATGTACAAAGTTAGAAAGCTCATTGGGACTGGATGCACAGAACTAGTATTGGGACATTAACAATTGATGTAGGAAAAGCATTGTCAGAATAATGTGCTACAGGCAGCCTGTGTGAGTAAAACACACACACACACACACACACACACACAGATTTTACGGACAGCCACGGTGAGCTTTTAATCCTTGTTCAATATTACCTGAATATGTGACACTAGGAAATTCATTTAAATTCTTGGAGGTTTAGATTCCTCATCTCTAAGTCACAGAATGCTTGTGAGAATTTAATGAGAGAATATTTGCACAATACCCTACCTTCATACCTGGAATAAATGGTATTTTCAATAAAAATTATAGATTTTATTTTTATGTATATATACACATATAGCCATGGTGGTAATATTTGTCTTGTTCGACCTTTCTGAATCCTCCGGTGCTTACACCATTAAGTGAATTTTTAATCTTACTATTTATTGTTAGAATTCAAAGGTCACGGTCTCCAAGCAACCTTGTTACATTTAAAGTAAGTGTGACCAAAGTAGAAATTTTAGGTCCAAATATCACTAAATTTAAATCCAATCAAGAAGCCCCTAATTCAATCAAGAATACCCTTTTATTTAAATGCTTTTGATGTGTTTAAATTAGCTTCCCATTTCTTTGAGCAGAACAAAAACAAGACCATTGAACTTGTTTTGGTATCATTTAATAAGAAATAAAAATCATCAACCAAAGTTATGTCCATTCAACAATTCAGGTCTGTGGAAAATGTTCTTAAATCTGAAGGTCAGGTTTTGGAACTGAATTATATTACCCTCAGCAGATACCTGGTTTACTGAGCTTAATATTTTTGCATTTCTGATTCATTAAATCTGCTGGGAGATTAAAATAGATCTATCTATCCATCACCTTAAGACTTGGCTGAGTCTGAGTTATTCCTTCTCACTTTTAAGCAACAGCAGGACCATGATAATCCCAAACACACTGTCCTGTCTAGGAGCCAGCAGACAGATTCCTGAGCCGGATGACCATGATGTTAAAAGCCCTGAAGGAATGAGCATGGTCCTGTTTGACTCACAAAACTGAACTCGAAGGAAAAAAAGGCATAGTTGTTACTCCTGATCTGAGGTTTCACTTTCTGCAATTTTAGTTACTTGCGATCAACGGTGGTCCAAAAATATTATATGGGAGAGTCCAGAAATAAACAATTATCAAGTTTTAATTTGCACTGTCCTTAGTGGCTGTGGTGAAATTTCTCACTACTGCACTGAGGACGGGACTCACCCCTCGGTCCAGCGTGTCCACACTGTGCGGTAGGTTTGCAAAGGGAAAACATTTATGCAGCTTGTGGTACCAGAGTGTGCATATCCTTTACCCCAAATGCTGGGGACCAGAATGTTTTTGATTTTTAGATTTTGCTAGATTTTGGAATATTTCACAGTGCTTATCAGTTTAACATCCCTAGTCCAAAACTCTGAATGTTTCAAAATCTGAAATTCTTTGAGTGCAAAGAAAATGCTCATTGGAGTTTTCTGCACCCTTCACCTGTGTGGAGGGCTTTAGCCTTCACTGAGAATCTTGGCGTGTATCCTCAGCGGGTAAGGAAGGACTAGTATATAAAGAAGCTAAAATCTTTCTTTTTGGTTTTGGTTGTTTTGTTTCGATTAATTTGTATTGTATATTGTGCAAATACATAGGCAGACCTATGTAGCATCATTTATACAGCTCTGAATCTGTAAGTAATATTCTTTCATTGGTATACAATACTAGCATAAAAATCAGTCATTAAAAATCCTGTATTTTATAATGTAAAGATACTCTTATGGAGGGTAGACTAATGGGATAACACTATTGTTAAAATTCTTGAGAAAAATAATAAGAGTTTGAAATGATAGCTCTTTCGAGTGTATTGGGCTTGTAAACCACATGGATTCACTGGCGGTAGCCTTCCGAATTAATATAGAGGCAGTCATGTCTACCTTTACATACAGTCAACTCCAGCTCAATTTTTATCCATGTTTTCAATCAATGTCCCAGCATCACTTTGCAAAACTAAAATGCAAAGCAGATATCTTGTCAGGCAGCAAATGAAACTTCATGGAACATACTGAAGTTCGTCTTTCTGCTGTGTTTATCATTTTATCATTGGGATGTTGCCTTTCTGGGCAGAGCATTATTACTGAAATCTGATTTGTTTGTGGGAGCCTTGCTCTCTCAGTGTTTTGAGTGAGAAGAGTAGATTGCTCATCTCTCTAAATAAATTTTTCCAATTTTGCTATTTGGTTTGTTTTCTAGTTAAATTTCTCCAGTGTGTTCAGTTGCTCCTTCCTCTCTCCTTCCCAAGCTGTGATGCCCTCTCTGTGTCCAGTCATCAACTTTCTTTCTTTCTTTCTTTTTGAGACAGAGTCTCACTTTGATGCCCTCTGTAGAGTGATGCAATGTCAGAGCTCACAGCAACCTTAAACTCTTGGGCTCAAGCGATGTACTTGGCTCACTCTCCCTAGTAGCTGGAACTACAGGCACCCACCCAGAGGCCCGGGTATGTTTGTTTGTTTGTTTAGCAGGCCCTGTTCAGGTTTGAACCCCCCAGCCCTGGTACATGTGGCCAGTGCCCTAACCACAGAGCTATGGGCATCCCCAATGAATAACACTTTTTCTCATGTTACTTTCTAGAAGATGAAGACAAGTTCCCCCCTTACCCCTGCCAGACTGATGGGAGAAGCTTGTGCATTTTTGATGAAATTATTGATAAATCAAGTAAATTAATGTTCTCATTCATGTATACGTTTGCATATAAAATGATACTTCACTTTCAGCTGAATATCAACTTCTATAGTTCTCTTGTATTCTGCCTTTGTCAATGTTATGATCTAATTGTTTCCCAAATCCTGGGAAGAAGCCCAAAATGATTCATTAAAGAAACAGTGAATTATATGAGCTTTACCTTATTTCTTCTTTTTGTAGATTTCTTGACTTCGATTTCATCTGATATGAACTGACCCTTTGGCCAGCGTTTTTTTAAGCCACTTTACCAAACTCTTATGTGACAGTTTATAAAAAGTTTCTTTGTTTGTTTGTTTTTGTTTTCATCACTATCAGGGTGAGAGATCACCAAATAATGGACTTTTCCCCAAGGCAAGGTGTTAACCTTGCCTTGGGGAATTGTTTGCACATATTAAGCTGACTGCACATTCTAAGCCCCTGACATGGTAATTAGAGTAGTTTTATGAAAATATCCTTTTTGCCATTCCTTTTGTGTTTGAAATATACTACTTGCATTTTAAATGATTCTTGAAATATTGATTAGACTTTTTTTTAAGTTTTAGGCTTTTAAAAAGAGTTTTGTTTTTTATTTTTAATTTGTTCAGGTTCACTGAGGGTACAGAGAATGACATTACACTCTTTGCATTTTTTTTTTTCTTTTTGAGATAGAGTGTCACTTTGTTGCCCTCGGTAGAGTGCTGTGGCATCACAGCTCGCAGCAACCTCCACCTCCTGGGTTTAGGCGATTCTCTTGCCTCAGCCTCCCGAGTAGCTGGGACCACAGGTGCCCGCCACATAAAGTCCATCTTATAATTGTGTCCCACCCTCAGGAGGGGTGCCATACACTGAGACTTCCCATCCTCCTTTCTCCTCTGTCTCCATCATCCCACTGCCCCACACCTTGAATTGATTTAAGTTTTTCTCTTATGAGGGTATGTATTAGATCATCTACTGGCTTCATATTAGAATTGAGTATGTTGGATTTTAGCTTCTCCATTTTTGTGATACTTTACTAAGAAGAATGCGTTCTAACTCTATCGCAGCTCAAATTTCAATTGCAAAAATGTGGAAACATCCTAAATGTTGTTTGTTTTTAAT
Organism: Perodicticus potto; assembly: GCA_963574655.1. Taxonomy (NCBI): domain Eukaryota; kingdom Metazoa; phylum Chordata; class Mammalia; order Primates; family Lorisidae; genus Perodicticus; species Perodicticus potto. The sequence goes on from CAUYRH010058840.1 coordinate 14,082, forward strand.
AATGTCTAGCTTTGGTTCATACAAACCCTCCAAATCCATTAAGTCTATAAAGACAAAGGAAGTATTCATTTTGTTTTTTTAATTATAAACTGAAAAAAACTCCTTTATGTCTTAATATATTCTGATGAAATATACATGATATAGTATGCAGACGTTTGTGCCAAGATGATTGACTTTCAGTTCATTAACCTGAGTGGGGCTTTTCACACACTTTCTCCAAGTCTCAGACCACCTCCTAGAAAATATGTGATTGCAAAAATCTAGCTGTGAAGATTTAAAGTGGGAATTCATTACTGGCATTAAATACACTTAAACTCATTTAATGATATATCTTCAAGTGTTAAAAATAATGGCAACTAAATGGCACTTGTCATAATAGGTTTTCAAAAGGATTAGTTTCTGAACTACTTACATTAGTTTTTTTTTTTTTTTTGTCATTTTTCTAACAAAAAGTAATTCAACAGATCTGGTCAGTCAAATTAGTTTTCCATATCATTAGTGCGAACTGTTGAACTTTTACAAAGTTTCATGATGAGTTTAGAAGTTCTAAAACTTTTTATTGACAAGACTTTAGAAAAAATAATTTGATGAATGGAAGGAACCCTGTACTATCAATTTCTTTTTAATTCCTTCTGACCAAAATGGCCTCGACATTCCCTTCATCCTGACTAAACTTCAGACAGGCTTCTTTATGACAGAGGCCTCCTACCTTCTTTTTCTTGAGATAGCATTTACCTTGGAAAACTTAAAACTTCAAATTCTTTCTCTGCTCCTTGGAGATATAAATGACATTTTGCAATTTTTACAACCCAAGAATTTCTTTCTCATGGACCTGGGATCCAATCTTTTGAAATGTTATTATCAAGAAAGACAGAGCCCCTATCTCCCAGTTTCTCTGAAAGGTCAGGAGCCTAATTTTCACCAGTGACAATTAGCAAACATAGAAGCCCTAATCACACTGACCATCTTCCCCATAAAGTCTCCAGGACCCTCCAACTGTTCACCCCAGGCCTTAAAATTCCTCCCACATCTTGTTTCAATGGATTTAATCTCTCTTCTCTAGTGCAGTAGTCTTGATGCCTATTGTAATAGTTGTGAAATAAAATCTTCCTTTCTTATTTAACCTGTTCCATGCAATTTCTCTTTCACATTTTATAAAATCTCAGCACAACAATTTATACCTGTTGTTACCTTTTCTACATTTTCTGTTTCTACACTCATTATCTCCTGTATAAAATGGGGTAAGGTAGAAAAATTATGAATATGAGGCCTTTTTAAAACTAATGGTTTTCTCTTCTTTATGCAGTTAATCTTCCATCTAATCATTCATGCAGTTAATGTTTTATGATCAGTTAATATTTTCTCCTTACATCAATTGAAATCTTTTTTGTCAGTGACATACATATTTATATACCTCTTGCAAGACCTTTAAAAGAATGCATATTTGCCCCGATGTTATAGAATATAATTTTAAGTTTTACTTAGGTAAGCATATTGTACATTAATAGCTATTATGCGTTTTAATGTTATTTTACAAATATTAAACATTCAGTTTATTTTTTAACCTCAATGTCACAAAAGAAATTTGGTTTTAAATACACACTCTAGTATCACAAAACTTGTAAATATCCTGTGGGGAAGACTGGTGTTTAGGAACACTCTCTATTCACAAGGAGGGGAGGGGACAGCTCTGTGAAGCGGTGATTTCTGAGACACAAGTTTATAAACGCCACTATGCAATTACCAACAGTTATTATGAATGTCTTTCCATATCATTTCCAACAGTAGCAAATTATTTACTCACGGATAAGTTTAACAACTGAAATTTAAATATAAATCCTATCAAATATTTCTTAAAACTCAAGTATAGGTCAAAAATATTCTTTTTCTTGAGAGACAAAAATTACTATAAAGTGACCCTTCCCCGAAGGGTTGAGTACAAAGAGGTAAATGAATAGGTCAGCGAATAATTAGCAAAGAATTGAAATGACGTGATAACCACAAGATTCTTTGAAAAGATGATTTACAATAATGAAAAATTTGAGAGATACTTTATAAATAAAGCACATTTTAAATAAATGTCTTGGAATTGCTCAATTAGGGAGAGAGGAAAGGGATTCTTCTCAAAGGACCCAGCTTCCAGCTTTTGCACAGGCAGCAAAGATGTGGAAAACTATGCCATGCCTGGGAGGAAGAGGTATGGAGTTGTTTTCTGGTATGAAGAATGAGACTGGCCACACAGATTGTTACTTTTAAGCTGCCTTTTATGCATTTTGACGCATTTAGATTTTAATTTAGTTTAGCTTTTATTTAACTATTATTTATCTTTTTTCATCCTTTCCCCTATTTTAAAAAATATATCTCTTGCTGATACAGGACAGGTGCACCCCAGCCAGCTCCGCCCTGAGGAGGGAAGGACCTGCCGCCTCCTCTCTGGCGGTGTCAGCACCAGGGCAACCGGCAGAAAGCTGGGGCCCAGCAGGAGGCTGCAGTAGCCTGAAGGGCCAGACAACTGCTGGGGAGACACCTGCACCTGAGCATCTCCTTCCCCTTACACTTAAGGCTGAACAGGGAAACTCCCATTTCCTAGGCCTGGTCAATTTCATGTACATTTCAGAGGCCTGGGAATGAAAGGGACTGTGTCCATTCATTAATGCACTCATTCACCTTGCCCCAGCAGAAGGGACTGTGTCCATTTCCTTGTTACCAAATCCTGGCCTAATGTAACTACAAGGGACCCAAGTGACTTTATATACCCCTAGACAAAAAACTGAGAGAGAGAGAGAGAGAGAGACAGAGAGAGCAAGCTAACTTCCTTCCCACTAATGCAGGACAAGGCAGCCCTATGACCTGCCGCCTTGGCCCTGGAGGTGCTGATGTTGTGGCGGATGGAGGAACCAGATTGCTGGAAGGGCTGGACATCTGTGGGGAGACACTGGTTCCTTCCCGCGGTCTTCTGGCTAGTACATTTCATGGATGGCCCTTGCTGTCTCCTCCTGCACATCTGACTGGCCAAAGTCATGTCAGTTTCCAGGGCCTGAGTCTTCACTGGACAGCTGGCTATCACTGATGAAGACCCAGGCCCTAAGAAGTTCCAGCAAAACAACTCCCTGGGACTATATAAACCCCTGAGCAGAGAGCTCAGATGCAGACCTCAGCTGGACCTCAGAGAGGGAACGGGAGAGCTTGTTCCCCTCCTGGGTCCTCTCTGCCTGGAGGTTTGGTTTTTCTTGTACTTGTAATTCTTCTTTCCTATAAATAAATCCTGACTTATCACTACTCTTGTGGTCCATCGATTCCTTCTTCGAATCGCCGAGACCAAGAACTTAAAATTCCGGCATCACCACTTGGGTTTTTCTCCCTGCCAGGAACTTTGGTGTTTTTTTCTCTGTATTCTTTTCTGTAAAATAAATCCTGTCTTACCACTGATCTGTGGTCCGTGGATTCATTCTTCAAATCACCAATATCAATTCCCATATCATTGCAAAGAAAATAGCTATATTTTATTTAGTTTTGGGTTTCTGTAATTACTACTTTTGAAAGTCTGCCTCACATTTGCCATATCAATCATACATTTGAACTTATCTTTTTACCATATTTTAAAACAGCTTTATGAAGGTATAACTGACATGTAATAAACTGCACCTATTGTAGTGTGTACAAAGCTATCAAGACAATTCATACAGGTACAGCTGTCAGTTTAAAGTTTTTTGTCCCTACTACCAATTCCTCTCTTCCATATCTCTAAGAAGTCACTGATCTGACCTGTGTGACTACAGATTATTCTGCATTTCCCAAAATGTTATACAAATAAATCATACATTAAACACTTTTTTTAGCCTTCAGGGTTCTTTCACTAGGCATAATTATTTTGAGATTCTACCACGTTGTTAGAGTCTCAGTCCATTTTTTCAACTACTGAGTAAATTCCATGGTGTCTTTATCTAAGACTATGTGTTCACCTGCTAACATAGGTGAAAAAAACTGTCATCGTCATTGGCAGAGTCACAGCCTTACTTGTCTCTCATTCAATAGCCAGGACTCAATGACTGAGTCATAATTTAGATATGTACTTATTTGTATAAGAAACTGACAAATCATTTCCTAAAGCAGACAAATTTTTCATTTTAACTTCACGTGTATGAAACTTCCTATTCTTCACCAAGAGTATATTAATTTTTGCTATTCTAATAGGTAAGTAATGGTTGTGGTTTTTTTGTCATATTGTTGAGATTTGAGGGTTCTTTACACATTATGGATTAACATTCTTTATCAAGTTTTCTCCCACTGTGACATTGATGTTTTCATTTGTTAAACAATGCCTTCCAAAGGGTGAACATTTTTAATTTCAATGAATTAAAATTTACAATTTTCATTACTTTTGTACCACTCCCATGGAGTCTCATCTGTACATACTTTAGGCCAATTTGATATTTGTCCTTCAGCCTTCTTGACATTCTGCTCTGTTTATTCTTCTCTGTACATTTCATTTTGCATCATTACTATTGCTGCATCTTCATGTTTTCCCATCTGTTCTGCTGAAAAGTTAATCTTCCATTCGTTTTATCCAGTATTTTTTTCACCTTAGACATTATACATTTCATCTTCAAATGTACAATTGAAAAAAAATTTGTAAAAAAGTACAATTAGGTTTTTTTAAATTTCATGGCTCTACTGATGTATACATGGAATACAGTTGAAATCCAGTCAGTTCTAATGTACTTGTCCTCTCATGCTAAAATCTATGCCAGTTCTGGGTTGCTGTTAATCCTGGATTTTTCTCTTTAGCATGGGTTATATTAAATGGAAATTTTACCTTGTTTGGTGAATTTTTTTACTCCAGTAAATACTAATTATCTTTTTTCAAGAATTTAATTATGCTATCTTTTCAGACTATCTTAGATATTCTGAAATATCTCGAATATTTCAGAAATATTCTAAGTTTGTTAAGTAATATCAGAAGAGTTTTCATTCTAGGACTAATGAATCCCCATTATTGAAGCTCTTATGGAAGAGCTCTACCATGAGCTCTAGGGTCCTCCCCGTCTGACTGATGGGAATAGGCACTATCTCTTCTCCTGTGTCAGCGCTGAGTATCATTCCCTCTCTGTCTTTCTCATGTTTTTTTCCTAGCCCTGGGTGATATTCTCACCTGCACCCTGGTCAGATCTCTGCTGAACACTCAGGGACCTTCTTCATAATCAGTTGCATTTTTTCTGTGCATCTCTCTCTCTGCAGAAACTCTAACTTGTTCCCTCAGACTCCCAACTCCATCTTTTCAACTCTATGAATCTGCTATTTTCTGCTTGTTTTCCTTCTTTAGGAGTCAAGAGACACAGCAATTACAAACAGGCAAAGTGCAAAGAACAGTTAGTGAGGTAAGGAGAAGAGAGGAAGATAGAGGCTTCAAAGGGGGTGGGGTAAAGCAAGACAGTGAGGCCTGCTCAGTAGGGAAGTCTGGGGGGGGGACACAGAAACCCTGAGGGACCACTGCAATTCAGCTGATCGAGCATGTCTTACACAGGACACAACTTCTGAACTTGGGCTTAGGGTGAACCCGACACACCACAAAGACTCCAAGTGTTGGTAAAATAGATCAACACTCAGCAATTCTCACTAAAAACAGAAAAGAATGGGGGTGCGAGGTAACTCAGGCAATCAATGACCAATAGAGAAGGACAAAGGTGCCCAAAGCCAAGGTAAAGATTACACAATGTCAAAGCATGCAAAAGAGGATATTTATATGTTCACACTGCCTGTGCATCTATTTTTTTCTTCTCTCTACTGAGAGGGACCCACTGCCACCTCTTTTTGGAAGTGCTCTAAGCATCGACTTTGTCATTAAATAAAATTCATCTTGTTATACTAAAGCCTGTGTAAAGTTACTTTAGCTTTCTGTTTGTCCTGCCCCTGCTCTTTCTGTTCTACTTTTGGTTTTTAGTCACTTTCACTTTCTGTTACAGTTGTGCTTTGTTTGAACTCACTGGTTCTGCCCAGTAATCAAACAGGGGGAGCTGAGTTTTGGGGAACCTGGGTCCCATACTGCCAGAAGTAATGTATTTACTTAATAGCAGGAGGAAAACAAATATGAAGAAACCAACACAAAATGAATTCAAAAAGACAATTTCATCACAGACCACTCTTTGTAGGTTTTGCAACATAGCTAGAGAGAATGTGTGCCTTTTTAGCCATATGGCATTTTATTTTTTTATTTTTTTTTAATTTTTATTAAATCATAATTGTGTACATTGGTGCAATCATGGGGCACAATGTGCTGACTTCATATACAATCTGAAATATTTTCATTGAACTATTTAATGTAGCCTTCATGGCCTTTTAATCACTATGTTAAGACATTTATATTCTACATTTAGTAATTTTCACTTGTACCCTTGTAAGAAGCACTGTAAGTGTAATCCCACCAATCACCCTCCCTCCACCCATCCTCCGCTCTCCTCTCCCCTCCTTACCCCTTTCCCCATTTCTTGTGCTATAACTGGGTTTTAGCCTTCATATGAAAGCTATAGATTAGCTTCATAGTAGGGTTGAGTACATTGGACACTTTTTCTTCCATTCTTGAGATACCTTGCTGAGAAGAATATGTTCCAGCTCCATCCATGTAAACACAAAAGAGGTAAAGTCTCCCTCTTTCTCTAAGGCTACATAGAATATATGATCCTCTCAATTCTTGTTTGCTCTGTTTTTTTGCTTGTCATATATTTATCTCTTCCCTTTAGTTAGTTTATTTTTCCTGCTATTTTTATTTTATTTCTTTTAATCAGTTTCTGCTTATTCTTAATCCACATAGTTGTATGTTTTTATTTTTCCCTCTCGTGCAGTGCCCTTCATTCAGATACAAATATCAGAGTTAAGTTAGTTTTCTCTTCTAGATTACAGCTAATAGCAGTTGTAGTCTAACCATCCTTTGGAATAACTATATCTGAACATGAAATGTCCTATGTATAAACTAAACTACATGGCACTTACTATTAATTGACAAAAGCCTTTAATGTTCAAAAACACTTAACGAACAGTGTGCCTCAGAAAATAAATCTCATAAGCTCTCACTGGCATATTTCAATAGAGAGGAAAATATTCCCTTGCAAATTATTGAAAGTCAACTCTCAGAACTACTGTTGTTTTTGCCTTTCTTATAACTGTATTTTTGTGTTATGTCTTATAAATGTTTGAACTTAGGAATCTCTGATAAACTCCAGATTTTACAAAACATTACAAACATGTCACACAAGAAACATTTCCTTTTTTCTTTGAAAATTACAACAAAGAAAATAACTCTAAATGTTCATTGGTAGACATCAATGTTTGACAAAATACAAGTGATGAATTTATTAGCTTTCTTCAGTGACTTTATTATTTATTTATTTTTGGCTGTCTTTGGGAAAAAAAAAGAAAAAAGAGCTTTCATTTCCTCCTTACAGAAAGTATGCCTGCCAATTACTGAAAAAATTTTAAGTAGATTAACAGGACCCAAAGGAGATAGAGGTGTCTTCCTTAGCAACCTGGATAGCGCTTTCTATTCCTTAGATTCTAAATAAACTATACCATAGTCCACAAAGTTAATACAGTGCATACAAGTTCCTGGTACCTGATGCTTTCTCTGACATCCCACGTCCATCCTCCAATATCAGTGCACAATGCTTGTTTTATGTCAGTTAATGTCAGCACCCATTATTCAGGGAGTATCTAGTACAACTCTTTTAAGTTAATTTTGTTTCCAACTCAACCTGAAAGGAACTAGAATTTTTTCCCTATCTCTGTCTGGCTCATCTTTCCTAATATTTCATGTGGAATTTTAATTAATTTATGTTTAATGAACCATGGCAGGCTGAAATGAATTATAATGAGATATTTTTGTTATAAAAATAAGTTCATAACATATATTTCACATAAGTTTTCTGAATTTCCTTGATAAAATGGGTAAAAATGTTTGACATGAGCTGTTTTCAAGGGACTGATATAAAATACTTAATAATTGTGTGTAAGTAGGCTCTAGGTACTGTGCTTGTACTTTACATAAATTTAAATTTTTATTTTTAGTTTTACTTGTACTTTTCTGACTTAACACTCCTCAGTGATTCTTTAAACTTTTTGAGGCATTTTTAAAGGTGTACTACCAAAATGGAAAGTAAGTACGATAGAAAATAAGACTGAAATTCGTGGGTAAAAATTGGGTTCTGAAGAGAAAGTGACATATGTGGGGACCCCCTTAGGCGAAGGCAACAGCATTTAGGCAGCAGACGGATCCTGGAGACACGGACATGGATGAAATTCTGGGATGGAACTTTTGACAAAGATGAACTATTACCAAATAATGAATTCATCAAGGAAATCGTCATCATTAGACATATGTGCCTTCAATCTGTGAGAAGAAAACACATTACATCAGGAATAGTGTGCAGTAGCATCAACATAACGGGATTAGCTTTTCAATCATTTCACTCTTTTAATTCGGTGGCCTTTGAGACGTGTGTGCAAGATTGCAAGCCAAAGCAATTGCTGTGATCATAATTGGTGAGTGTAAAAGTGATTTCAACTATATTGTCACTCTGATCCAGGACAGGTGGCGCCAGGACCTTCCACCTCAACCCGGGCAGTGTTGGTGCTGCAGCAGAGGAACCAGCGGGCTGGAGGGGAGGCAGGGGGGCCCTAGGAGGCTCCAGTACTGGAGGGGCCAGACAATTGCGGGTAACACCCCCCCACGGTGGTGTCTCTTTCCCCCGTGCACTTCTGGCTGAAGGGGAAACCCCACCTTTTCTAGGGATGGTCGATTTCATGGCCTCATCAATTTCATGTAAGTTTCCACTGCCTGAGAGTTCCAGCCACCTGCTGCTAAACGGAAGGCTGGCTGTAACTTTAGAGGACCCACACCCTAAATGTAACCACTGAGTTCCGGCAAAATAACCCCCTGTGACTATACATACCCCAGAGCAGACAACCCAGAGACAGACAGAGAGAGCCAGAGAGCTTGTTCCCAGACTTGGATTCTCTCTGCCAGGAGTTTTGACATTTTTGTATTCTTTGTTTCTGTAAATAAATCCTGTCTTACCATTGATCTGTGGTCTGTGGATCTGTTCTTCCAATCGCGGAGACCAAGAACCCGAAACTCCCGTATCATATTTGGCGACCTTGAAGGAACTGAAGAGGTCTCTTACTCTTGGACCTGAGAGTTCCTCCTTCTCTAATTCTGGAAAAAAAAAAAAAAATTGCTATCAAGTTTAAAAATCTTAATTGTGTTAAATCTACAAACTAAGCAAACAGACAACCAGTATGTTTAGTAATTGATTTTTTCCAGTTAATGATAATCAGGAACAAAAAAAGTAGTAGAAATGTATCTTTTCTCTTACCCTCACCTGTTTTCCCCATATTATGAATTTAGTCCCTTAATCAGTACAAACATCCAGCATGTCAGTGTCATATGCAACAAGCCCCTCAAAATTGTATTTTTCTCAGCAGAACTGACGTCTGAATGTTTATACACAAATTCTCCTATTTAATAGTCTGTATGCTTCCTGCTGACCTCATAAACGAATGTATATTAAGACTCCTTCAGAGGTGAAAATAAACTAGAAGGTGACCTCTTTCTTATCCAGGTGAAATGATGTTATTTAAACATCATTTAAATGCTTTCTGAACATACGCTGCTCATTTACCAAAAGTGGTGAATTTATAGGAAGAGTATCAAAGAAAGCACAGAGCAAAGAGAAAAAGAAATTGCCTCATTTTGATGCTTCAATGGTGACTGTTATTTAATCTTGGGAAAAGATTGTCTAGCTGCTAATTTTCTAAGAAGTGCTTCAAATGAGGTGACTTTTCAGTGTTTCCACCTTAAAATTATCCAAACCAATTTTACAGCAAAATATGACAAACAGCTGTAAGTTTCATTCAGTTTCTTCTTTCTCTATCAAATAAAAATCTCTTATTTCTCTATCAAATAAATATCATTTAAATCTGTATGCATTTGAAATGATGGATTAAATCTCTGTATAAAACTGTTGAGATTATTTTGGGATTAAAATCACTCTAATTCTGCTCTTACCTTATGTATTTTTTTCTTAAGTGAATAACTTCTATATCATTTAACTAATTTAGGCAATATGCTATTGCTGATATATAAAACAGATGCTTCAAATGGCAATATTCTACTTCGTATTTGTCCAGGATTTTAAATTTCAAAAATTGCTTTTACGCCATTAAATCATGACCTATGTCATGTTAATATTGTCTTTGTATGGATATCGTCTCTGGTTTTGAATTAATTTGCTTTTCATTCTCATTTATCCCTAGGATTTGAAACTTGCTCTGTGCTTTTGGGGTCACTTGCCTTTCTCCCCTGGCATCTTCAATTGTCTTGAATAACAACTCCCATCATTACCTGAATGTTCTGTTAAACCCATCTCTGACTTACTTCTCATGACATATTCCTAAGCCAGTACAGGACCTGTTTAGAGAGGTGTTTGAACTGAAAAATGTCTGGGCTTTTAACTCTCCTAATTTTCATGAATTATATAACTATGATGAGATGTAATTTAGGTATTGCCTTTTAGAGAAGCATGCCCTGAACTCACCCCCTGTCTTTACACACTTATTAACTCAAAGTTATGTAAGTATGCACATGTGAGGATAATGTCTTGCCTTTGTAGTTCCTGTTCACAGATCTTCCCAGTATAGCTGTTTTCCCCCTTAGTTTAAATGATTCACACAAGAAAAAAGAAAATGTTTGAGAAGGAACATTCTGATCAAGGTTTCAAAAGGACTAGAGAAATTTCCTGTCAAAGGCTAAGATTTGACCAGGTAACATTAAGAGGGGTGCCGTGGCTCAAGATAGTCACCAAAATAATTGGAAAGAGTGAGTGAAGTTTTAGCAAGAAAAAAAAAATTATTAAAGATTTGAATAGCAAGGTAGGCCCTGTCCTAGTGACAGCAGGCTCTGTGGAAAGTGCAGTTTTAGGTTTATTCACAACTTCGATGAGTATAATCTGCTTCTTAGAAGTCTCCCAAGGTAAAAACAAACCACCTGTAAGGTTTTGCAAATCAGCCTCATTCCCATAATTGCCTAGGTCAGCCTCACTCCAAACAATCTAAAATAGGTTAAAAATAACTGTCATCCATCTCCTGACCATATCCAGCTAACTACTAAAAGCAGAAACCTAAAATTATGAAAAATTAGAGTACTTTAAATTGTTGTGACACTTACTTAGTTATTATGAATTTGGTTTAGGTCTATATTAACTTCATAAAATGACTTTTCTGTTATATTCATATAAAAACTAGACTTAATATCAAAGGCCACTGCCATAATAAAAATAATGTACATATGTGAAAATGCTAAGGAAATATATTACGTAAAATGTATTCACTATAATTCAACTTGATTTATACAATAATTCACTGGTTATCTTATATAGTGAAAGGATAAACATAATCTAAGCTTATCTAAGCTTGTTTTGACAGGAGATTTTTTAAAAACCTTTTATTCTGTGATCACTAATGACAAGATTCCTATGTATTCTCCATGAATATATTTTAATCTTTTTATTATTCAAGAGCTCCAAACATGGGCTTCCTTCCAACATCAACTCATCAACTTCTCTCTCATAAGAGCCTCACAGAATGAACGAAAGATTCTGGCAGAAATGAGTGAATAAGGGTTAGTTGGACGAAAGAAATAATATGTCTTTTTCACTTCATTGAAGTTTTCTAATTCCAGAATTGATTTCACATTTTAAGGTTTACCTGCAATCAAGCGAAACCAAAACAATTTACAAATACGGAAGCTTGATGCTTGAAAACAAGCTGTATTTCTGCTGTATATGTGTAAGCATTCATCCAGTTATTTTGGTATGAACCAAGCTTATAGACAATAACTAACAAATGCTCTAGCTTTTATATAAAACTTTTATTGTACCTAAAAAAATGTTGGCTTACTATGGGCTTCATTGCATGCAAATAAGTTAACAAAAAAAAAAAAAGTCATTGTGTTATAAACAGATGATTTATACACTAACTTCTACTGACTTTCCTCTGTAGAATTACTCACCATTCCAGCATCTTAGAGAGTAGCCAGCATCATCAATGACAGATAAGCCTGCTTCCAAAAACTTGCTGTCATTTGCAATTCTTTGAATGTTACCATTTTGTTCAGCGTGACATAGTCAGCTGAATTCAAATTCGATCTAACCCCCTCTCTACCTCTTTGGTGTAGCGTAGACTTGGTCCTCAAGTGGATTGGAGTTAGGGAGTTGCACTCTGCAAACTCCCTTTTGAGGGCTTCATGCACTAAGTTTGTGGCTGAAAGAATATCAAGGAGACAGGTATTTGTCTAGTTGACTCCTTTGGTGATCTCCTTGTTCTCGCCTCTATCAGCCATGATTGCTTTGGTTCGTCTTGAGATCTCCTCCACAATGGGTGTCATGCATTTGGACCAAGATAATTTAATTCTCAACCACCTGGAGTAGAATCCACTTAACACAAAAAATATGTTGATACCCTTGCCATTATTGTCCCTCTCAAGTCTTTCATGCTTCCTTTGTTCCATCTCCAAGTCACAGCAGCATCAGTGATTTACTAACATTGATCAAGATGTTATTTCTAAGTACTTGATATTGTTGAAGGGATTGAGTATTGGCAGTGTCATCCACATTTGGAAGAAAAAATAGGGAACTGATGGAATATATTCACAAGTTCTGCATTTCTCCAAAAGATGACTTCACCCACTGTCTCTTTCCCATCCCTGTTTTTATTTTGAAGGGAGAGGACAGAGAATTAGGAGGAACAGCTGAAATGACACATTGAAACAAGCCCTTCCAATTCACAGCTGGATCATCAGAACTTAGTGCAGTGAACTTAGATTGTGGAACTACCACTATATAGCCACTTCTCAAATTAAAGTAGGTGGTAAGAATATATATCCAAGTGTACTAATCACACCAGGGAAATCAATAGTGATCCAAATGAATTAGGAGATCTTTTGAGAGCAGCGATCCTATTTTAATGATCTTTGAATCTAGAGCTCCCTATAAAATTTGGAGAAATTATATCCTGAAAAACGCTTAACAAGACAATGGTTTTGAAATCATTTTTAGAGCCATATTTGAATAACGAATTCTTGCTCATTGATATCATGAATTTTCTCTTTTTAAAAATAGAGAAACTCAGAAGACCAAATGGCTTTAAGATTCATAAAATGTATAAAATCACACTAAGCAAGATGGAAAATTTTTAAAGGAAATCACCAAGGTTAACAAATCAAAATTATACCATGTTCATTAGCTTGCCTTGTTTTACCTGACTGCTATTGCAAAATAAACATGTTCAACTAGTCATTTGTTAAAAAACAACAATCTTAAACACATGTGTACACATGTCCACACACATACACATACTGTAACTAACATGAGCTGGAAATTGTTAGAAGAACAGTGCAAATGTAAACTTTTCTTGTCTTCCATTATTGAATATACCATTTAAGACTGTTTGCTTGCAAGCAGTAAAGTCAACCTCTTAAAAAATAGTTATGCCCACCAAAAATAATAGGAGAACAAAGATAAATACATGAAAAGACAGAGGATAAATTTAACTGTCATTCATTTAGAGTCTTTTAAGTAACACAACACAAATGAAAAGAATATTACAATAGACATAAAAAGCATTGGGTAAAGGGTGGAACTTCTGGTTCAAAGGAGTAGGGTGCCAGCCCCATATGCTGGAGGTGGCAAGTTCAAACCCAACCCTGTCCAAAAACTGCAAAAAAAAAAAAAAAAAAAAAAAGCACTGGGTAAATCCAACAGCCTTTCATGATGAACACTCAACACATTGAGTGTAATGGTATTTCCAAACCGTCAATGGGGATCCATGACAGGCACACAGCTAATGTTGTGCCTGATGAACAACTGCAAAGATTCTGCCTAGTAACAGGAAAATTAGTCATTTTCCTGCCACAAGAAAGCTTAGTGTCCACATACTTTTCAATGTTGTGCTGCAGGTTGTTGTCAGGGCAACTAGGTTAAAAATGAAATGAAAGCCATCTGGACTGAAAAAGAAGTAAACTCTCTCTGCATTTGAAGATGAAATAATCTTTTATATAGAAAAATCTTCAAGAATCCCCTAAAAAGAAAAGTTAATAAATAAATTCAGCAAGGTTATAATTTCCAAAACTAAAACATTAAAAATCAATTTAAATTCTTCTTTTTTTAATCTCTCTCTTTCTTTTATTCAGTTATAGCTGTGTACATTAATGCAATCATGGGGTACAATGTGCTGGTTTAATATACAATTTAAAATATTTTCATCAACCGGGTTAACATAGCCTTCATGGCATTTTCTTAGTTATTGTGTTAAGACATTTGTATTCCACATTTAGTAAATTTCACACGTAGCCTTGTAAGATGCACCATAGGTGTGATCCCACCAATTACTGTCCCTCCTCCCATCCTTTCCTCACCCTTCCCCTCCCTATCCCCTTTCCTCATATTCTTGGGCTATAATTGGGTTAAAAAAAAAGTAAATGGAGTTTAAAATATGTGTTGTTTTATGAAGGAGGAAAATCCCATGGAAATAATTTAGGTGTTTCCAGAAATGGGTATTCTGTGGAAGAGAAAGTGGCAGTTTATATGTGATCATCTGATCTGCACATATTATTTGTTTAATTTTTAAAAATATATCAGCAAGGGAACAAAAATTATAATATTTTCAGGTTGACAAAACAGATGAAATACTGTATTATGTCATTTTATTTTTCACTTTAATAAAACAAAACAAAATACATATTAAGAGTTTGGAAAATTGTAGTCTGATATTGGATAAGATCCTAATTTGGATGATTTGGTGATACTTCAGTGAGATCCAGTGCTTTTTAATACTCAATTAAAAAACAAATCAACAAAGATATTTAATTGAGCAAATATTAACATCAAATTAAAAAATCTATTATTTTAAAACAAGATTGATAGTAGAGACCAACAGATAGGATTTTTAAAAATAGGTATGATGGGTGTATTATTTTGTAATAACTTAAGAAACTGCATTTTGAACATTTTTTGTGTTAATGAATTAAAAAAAATCAGGGTCCTATCCTCTCGTCTGGAATAAACCTAACATTTTCTCCGAACAACAAAAAAAAAGTATCAATTGCATTTCCATCAATAATGAACAATCTAAAGAGGAAATTTTCAAAAATTTGTGTCAATTATAGGACAAAAAATTCTTAGAAACAAATTTTGCAAAATAGTGTAAAATTTACACATTGGAATATACAAAATTGAAGAGGACCTGATAAGTGGAAAGTCATCTCGAAGATGTGTTCTTAAGATGGAAATACTCTTCAAGTTGATTGAATGGTTCAGTATAATACCTACCAAAAGACAAGGTGGCTTTCGTTTTATTTTCTTCCAACTATTGACAAGCTCATTGTAAACTTCACATAGAAATGCAAAGACTATAGAAAAGGTAAAGCAATTTTGAAAGAAAAAAATTAAAAGATTATACTTTCCAAATTATAATTTCCCAGTTTCAAAGCTACGGTAATCAAGAGTGTATGGTATTGACATAAGGATGAACATACGGATCAATGGAATAGAATTGAGAGTCCCAAAATGTACCCTCCACTGGTCACTTTTGAACAAGGACGCTCAGATTTTTTAAGAGGGAAAAATGCATATTCTTTTCAATAAATGGTACTGGAACAACTGGATGTCTTCACAGAAAGAATGCAATGAAAATTGTATCTCACACTATAGTGAAAGTCAACTCAAAAATGTATCACAGATCTAAATGTCAATACTAAAAAGTATAAAAATATTAGCAAAAAATACTGGGATAAATCTTTGTAACTTTAGGCTAGGCAAAAACTTTCTTAGCTATGACACCAACAGGACAAGCAAAAAAAGAACAGGTAAGTTGGATTTCTTCAAAATTGAAGATGTCTGTGCTTCAAAGGAAACCATCAAGAAAGTAAAAAGATGACCCAGAGAATGGGGAAAGAATTGAAAATCATCTATTTGGTAATGAACTTGTATCTAGAATATACAAAGGACTTATAACTCAGTAATAAAAACACAAACACAATTAAAAATGGTTGTTTCCAAGGGGGAAATGGATTTAAATAGACATTTCTCCAAAGAAGATCTCCATCCTACAAGTGGGCACAGGAAAAAAATAAACCAAAAAGCCCTCAGTATCATTAACCAGTAGGGGAAAATAAATCAAGACCATAATGAGATATCATTTCATACACTATAGAATACAGAAAACTAAAAAGAAAATAAATGCCATCCACTGGTGAATAGAAAAATAAGTTTGCTATATCCACACAATGGGATATTATTTGACCAAAAAAAAAAAAAAAAAAAAAAAAAAGAAATGGAATACAGATACAAACAAGCCTTGAAAATACAATGCTAAGTGAAAGAACCCAGTCATAAACATTACATATTGTGTGAGTGTCCATGAACGTCCAAAATAAGCAGATCTACACAAACAGAAAGATCAGTGGTTGCCTTGGGTGGATCGTGGATGTAGAAAGGAGCTATGAGAGTGATGGGATTTTTTTCTGGGGTTATAAAAAGTTAAAATGAGATTATGGTGATGGTTTCACAGTTTGGTGAGTATAAGAAAAAGCATGAAATTATACACTTAAATGGGGCAAATTATATGACCTGTATATTGTATCTCAATAAAACCATTAAATACTTTAAAATGAAATAAAAAAACGAGAGAGAGAAACTGCCAGCATTTCCACTAAACAGGTGAGAACACATTGTCAATTCTTGGGTATAAGAATATAATATGAGGCCCCCTCCCACTACTTAACTTGTCTCACAAAATTTACTTACATTGCAAAAATTCAAATCCACTTATGGTTATCATGGTCAGGGCATTCTGCATTTTAAAGGGTTACTGAATGTACCTTTGCATTGGAAGCCATAGAATCTTAGTAATTTTGATTGAAGAATTTGATTGAAGGGTTTGAGATCTGCACACTCAATTCCTGGCAGGGGATCTTGAGCTAAGGATCTGAGTGAAGTGGATGGGTTTGTCTGTAAAACGCTTTGGAATTGTCGTAGATCTCTACTCCTTGAGTGCTCTTGAATGACACTTTGACAATTCCCAAATTGAGCCTGATCTAAGAGTATGGAGGTTGGAGATGCAGCAGAAAGAGTACAGTGGTGTTGTGATGGAAGATAAGAAATAACTAAGAGAGAACTAAGGTACAATCTGAGACTGGAGAGAATATTCTATGTATTCACTGCATTCATTTGAATGCATACTTGGGATAGACATTATGTATGAATGGGGCATTTTGCCTTCACTCTTTTAATAGGGAATGTCAATTAAGTCTGTTCCTCTCTAGTTTTAATTCACCATGATGAATAGGAACCTTTGGTTTGCTCAAACCCTCCTAACCAGTCAAATTTAAGCAGTACTTAAGCAACACAACATTGCTGCAGGATAAATACACATAGAAGATCATTTTACTGATTGCAGCAATGTGTGAAGTATAAGTGTTGATTGCAAAATCTACATTTGTGGTAGTCTTGTCCATCTAGTTTATAAAGCATGTGGTTCCTGTATGTTAATAGAAGACTATTGATTCGGCTCCCATAGCTCAGTGTTTAGGGCACCAGCCACATGCACCGAGGCTGGTGGGTTTGAGCCCAGCCCCAGCCTGCTAAACAACAATGACAACAATAACCAAAAAAACCTAGATGTTGTGGTGGGCACCTATAGCCCCAGCTACTTGGGAGGCTGAGGCAAGAGAATGACTTAAGCCAAGAGTTGGAGGTTGGTGTGAGTTGTGAGTCCACGGCACTCTACTGAGGGTGACATAGTGACACTCTGTCTCAAAAAAAAAAGCAAAACTATCAAGGATTAAACAAAGTATTTCCTCCCATTTCTTCCACCTTAGCTAACATGTTAAAGTCCACAGTTAAGGGACTTGGCTGTATAGTCAAGACTATACTTGCTGTATAGTCTTTCTTAGTGTCTACTTTTCAATAGTTATTTTGGAGGACAGCCAGTACGATTTTCATTCTTTTGGATTGAATTCCAGCATGAATTTACTGTAATCCAGCAAAGGTATTTGAATTTGCTGCCAGGTCACCATAATCCAGGAAGTCAGGACTGGGAATCAGCCATCATTCGAGGATTTTTTAGAGCAGGGCATTGATGATATGATGACTGATTCCTCAAAGAAGGAAGTGGAAAGCACTCTGAGGAACATAGTTACCCATATGACAAATAGAAGCTCTCTGATAAATATATCTTAAATTCCAGGCTGTGAAATTCCTAGAGCAACTGCGGACATTCTTCAAACACTGAGAAACAAGTTATTGCTCACAGACCCTGTCACTAAACAAGAATCTTAGAAAATAGTAGGTTTGAGAAAATCACATTTTTCATTTAGGAACTCTGTTTATATCTATTCCCACGGAACTAGAAAGATATCCGAATGTGAATGCAGGCTGAACTAAAAACGCATGGCTCAGGCAGTCTGCTAGGTTCTTATGAACTGACTGTTCAAATGATATCTGTAGCATATGTCAAAAGTAAACACAAAGACTAGTATCTCACAAAGAAATCAAAACAGGCTACCACAGTGAGCTCCTGGGGTTTGCACTGAAAATCTGCCTAATGCATCTCCTCATTACAGCTCATGTGAAATACAATTGCTAGATTCCTGGTGCTCATGGATGGAGTTGATAATCATGCATTGGAAAATTCTGAGGTCAGAAATGCGATCCTGTCCGGGTGACGCCAGAGAGACATTTGAGAGGAGAGAGAAATCTTCCAGCAAAATTTACTCATTAAACAGAGGTGATATTTTCAAAAGCATGTTCCTAAGGGAAGTTCGGGGGCAGAGCATTGCCTATGCAAGTAAGTTTCGCTACTAGGAGGGACAATTATGAAGGCCTCCAAAGACACCCCTCCTCTTCCCTCACTGCTCTGTGGTCTAAATGCTATGCCTGGTTCTCTAACGGTAAATTCTCCATCAATGGATCTACCATTTGTAGATCAGCATCAATAAGACAAGGAGAAAGTAAAACAAATGGAAAAAGAAGCCAAGTTAGCAGAGGGGGTAAAGTAGTGGAAGGGGAATTAGTGTCTTGCTCTTGAAAGAGTGTTTGGATTCACAGTAGAGCCTCCATAGTTGATCCCTACATTGACCACTTCCCTAAGTTGACCTACTTTTCATAAACCAGACATGCCCCACATTTACATATCCGCACAGTGGGCCTACTTCCTTGTGTTGACCACCTTCATATGTTGACCAGTTTACTACAGTCCCTTGGGTGGTCAACTTACAGAGGATCTGCTGTATTTTCAGAACCAAAAGCCACAGCCAACAGCCTTCCTCTATTGTCAGGCAAATGAACCTAAGGTAACAGGATAATTTAAAAAACATTCCATTCCTCTTAGAAAACTCAATTATGGAAATTTCTGTGGGAATTTAGAGTAGTAAATGTGAAGCAGAGACATAACCACCTTCAAGCCAGGTTTCCAATTCAAACACTGGAATGCTAAAGGAGAAGTCTTAGATCCTAGACCTCAATGTGAAATTCATAAAGTAATGCATGGAAATAGCCCTCATAAGTGAGCTGTAATCCCGGAGAGGAGGGCAATTCTGCCCACCTAAGAGCCTCCAAGAAATAATGATACTCTCAGCTGTGTCTCTCAGATGTGGGAGTGGAAAAGAGGTGCTGCTGAGTAAAATCTCTGGATCTGTTTTCTCCAGGTAATTGGGGTTCAGATGATTTCTGAGCTCAGCCTAAACTCTCCACCTGGCTAACATGGAGGAAGCAGTGACAGAGTGACAGTCCAGTGGTAAAGACGACTACTTTTGACTTCAATGACCTTGTTCATGGCTTAAATGGTAAAATGGAGTATTATTTTTAACTTTTATTATTTTTAATTTTTTATAATTATTTCATAATCACCCCATTCTTCATGCCAAAAATCAAAATATTGTATGTTGCTAATATAGACAGGATGTGATGAAATGTGGATGGCTGGTGCCTTTCCCAGGTCATGTCAAGACCTTAATTGCTACTTTGACCTTGTGAGTATGGGATGAGAATGGGATGCATTTATTATAAACTGAAATGGAAACTTCAAAGGGAGATAATCTGGGTGCGATGTGATGGCTGGATACTTCCAATAACTGGCATTCAGAGGTATCCCAAGGACATTTACAAGAAGCTTTATGGCATACCCCGATGGACCCATAGTTAAGGGTCTCAATTGTGTAATTTAGTAGGGACACATTTGTGCATATTTTTGTTCTAAATTCTACAAAACCTTATTAATGTTCAATAGCAAAAACATAAGTAGAAGTCTGACCAGCTATGCCCCTTCCATGCCAGATGTTCTGTGGCTGGTTTTGGTGTTTACAGTCACAATGAAAGAACATTCTTCAAAGTTTACCATCCCTCTTACCCTTGCTAACCAAATAGGGTGTCTACAGGGTGTTTTCTTCCAGTATGCTGCAAAGGGTATCAAATTATCTAGGAAGAACGATGACACTAATGGCAAAGGACCACATAAATAACATGTCTGAAGGAACACACGCTAACCTCCAGCACAGGGAAAAGACTTGTACACTTATAGAAGAAGGACTTCTTGATTTTCTAATCATTGTGGTACCCGATACCTTTACATTTCACCAGCTAGCAGCGCAGGAAGGCCAGGCTAGAAGGATGTATTTATAGGAATTCATGAAAAATCTACTTCAAGGGAGAACAACACTAGGCAATATGGTCTCAATCGTTGTTCTGTGACAAGCTGAGTACCTTAGATAAAAAGAAAGTTGTTTTCTCGTGCTCAGCTTCCAAGGATTTGGGTGATGAATTACATAACAGCATTCTATCTATGTTAACATTTTCTGCTCTATATAACTGTATTGTGGTTATACCACTTATCCACTCTAAATTGGTGGATATACACTCTAGAGGCATAGTGGATTTCTAATAAAGTTTCAGAACTTTATTTATATGAGCATTTAATACACATGTGGAGAAAGAGAGGGAAGGGCTGCAGGTCAGCAGAATCTTGATAGGATCCAAAGATCGATCAATACATAATTCAAATGGGAAAATATCAATAATCATTGACTATGAATACAGGGTAACTGGAATTTCCTTTCAGCATTCTGTTGCCTTTTTGTAAGTTTAAATTATTTCAACTTTAGAAATTTACCAATAAAAGCATAATATTTTGTGACCAAATGAACTTTATTTCAGCCAAAATTGGTTCAATTTTACGAAAATAATTATAACATTATGCATACATGACAAAAACAATTCCGTAAAATTAAACAACCACTTATGATTTAAAAATTTTTAGTAGTCTAAAAATAGAGGAGGACTAAATATGATGAATAATATGCACAAAATTTCTAAACAATCATACTTAATGTTAACATACTAAAAATGTTCCCTGAACTTGAGAAAATTAAAGGAATCTTATTTATCATCTCTACGTTCACATTTGTGATAGATATTTTCTTCTTTTTCTTTGAAAAGGAAGAAATGAAATATACTAATACATATAGAGTGATTATATGCAGAAAATCTCTAACACTGTACATAAAAAATTAAATTAAGAAGTAAATATAACATGGTATTCAATATGAGGTCCATATACCAAATTCAATAGCATTTTTATTTATCAAAAGCAAGAACATAGAAAATAAAATAAGTGCATTTATCATTTACATGATCATTAAAAATGAGTCAATTACAAAGAGTCAATTGAACAAAAAATGTACAAACTATGCAGATAAGCTGCAAAAATATAATTGAGAAAACTTAAGGAAGACCTAATTAAGTGGAAGAATGTATCTTGTTAATATATTTGGAGACTCAATATTGCTACACTGTCAGTTTCACTAAAATCGCATGCATTTGATGCAATCTCACTTAATAGTTCCATTATGAGATTTGTCAAAAGTGACAAGCTGATTTTTGAATGTGTATAGAAAAGAGTTAAGAATAGCCAAGGCATTTTCTAAGGAGAAAAGAAAAAGCTACAGGAATTAAAAACTTTAAATATCAAAGATACCATAAAATGTAGTAACTAAGACATCTGGAAACTTATAATTTACTAGAATGGAATGGATTCTAGAAGGAAACATAAATACACTCCTTTGTTTATAGTAAAGTGGCTTCAAATTAAGGAAAAAGATAACTTATAATAATTGTTCTGGAATTAATTAGATATCCCTATAGAAAAAAATCCTCCAACTCTTTTTTTCAGGGGAACATAGTATAGTCAAAATATAAAGAATAAAACAAAATAAATTTCTAAAAAAAAAATATAGGAAAGTATGTAGTTCACAGTTCATTTCAATGGGACAGAAATAATTCACTGTAAGGTTAACTTGAATTTCATTATAATTAGTAACTTTTCATTCCCCAAATCCTCAATTAAGGGTGTGAAAATGCCAGCCACAGACTGGTAATGCCCATGTGCCTAAAGGTGTTCTTTAAAACCACAATGAAACAAATTAGATAAAGGTATCTCATAATTGTCCCCTCCTCCAAAAAAATCTGTATGAGAGAATTATGAGCAAAAAAATTAAAGAAAAATTTTACAAAACAGGATAGGCAAATGGCAAATTTTACTGTTTCTTAACTAATAATGACCTTGAACAACAAATGAAAACCTCAAAACCACAGTTTACTTGCTAGAATGGCTAAAATAATAATAATAATAAAAGATTGTAAGGTGGTATGATTATTTTGGAAAACTGGCATTATCTCCTTGATCTGAACATATTCACACTTGATAACCCAGGATTTTCACTCATAGGTAAATTCATAATAGAAATTGAGAACATATGTTTTTAAAATGATACTTTTCTAAAAGACAAGTACAAATAAATTCAGCATCTCAGTAGGAAGCAAGAGATGTGTGTAATGCAATCTGTCTGTATATTTTCAGTTTTAAGCTATTATGTTTTGGATCATTTTTTTATGCAGCAACAGAAAACTAATTCAGCAGCTCTCTCAGCCCCCAAAGACAAACTAGCTATTTCTCCTGGACGTTAAAAAATAAACATGACTGTGTTTTAGAATATGATTACACTACATTTTGTATAAATTTACGCAGCAAATAATTAAAAATTTTGTTACCGAAGATCAGCATGTAATGCGGCCCTGTCTACTGAATTTAGACATCGAAATTGAGATTTTGTTGCTTGGACATCCACATGTATAAAATGTACGGAGACCTCGAAAACTTATGTTCTTAGTTTCTAAGCCACCTTTCAAACAAAGAGCAAATCAGCAGATTAAAGCAACAGCCTTGAGTCAAATCTCCCACTTGGCAACATGTATTTGCAGAGCCCTCGTCTTTACACTAATATACGTATAATTTTGGAGATGCTTACACTTATGAACACGATCCCCACAAAATTCTGTATAATTTACGAGGGGCTTTGACCTCCATTCTCTTTCTTCCTCCCGTTTTCTCTTTTCACACAATCTCACGTTAGTTAACCTCTTCTACCACACACCAGTAACACCCTTCTATTTGCCAGATTATGATTTTCCACCATGAGCTCAATTTTCTATCCACTATACTAAAATCCTCTGTATCTTCAGTTGTCTTTGGCTTCCCACTTCATCTTAGCCCTTCTCACTATCTCAGTGAAATTGTTCCATAAACTGTTATTTTCCTCGTGTCTTTACCTAAGCCTCTACCTTCCTTTTTCATCCTCTACTCATAAACGTGTTATACTATCCTTTTGCAAAACACACACAATCTTTCCATCTTATTCTTAGCTGACAGGCTACACTTTTTCACTCTTGCCTTTCCGTAGAGCCAGGTTTTCAACTCCTTTTTACAACACTGTCGGTAAATCAACTAGAGTAGGTTCACCAGAGGACAGTTGTAAAAATGAAGACATTTCATTCTCCTTAGGATTCCAGGCATAGAGGTGAGGAACCGGAAATGTGAGTGTGGCTCTCTTATGCGGCTAGATTTGAGAATCACAAACTTGATTGTGATCTGTATCAAATTTCCATAATTTTCAGAAAGTTTTTTTATATACATCTCTGGTAAACTTCCTCTTAGAAGGGGGAGAAAAAGGGTAAAGAAAAAAACTTAGAGTAACTAAATACTTACTGAACACTTGTACTCAGGACTTTTACATATATTATCTCATTTAGACTTAGAGTCTGTTGATATTCTTATCCCCACTTTTGAGTTTCTCATTGACTTGGCTTTTCAGTAACATTTGATGTATTTGAGCAACATCTCATGGGGGTTCTCAACCTGTGGGTCACGATCCCTTTGGACTGCATTAAAGGTTCGTGGCATTAGGAAGGTTGAGAACCACTGGCAGATGGTTGAATACATTGATCTCCTAATTTCAGTTTTGCCAACTGTGTGACTTTGCCCAAGTTACCTGGACTTTTTATGCCTCAGTTTCTTCATTTTTTGAAATAGTTATGATAATGTCGTCAATCTAGTAGGGATTATATAAGACTTACATGAGGATATTTGGAATAGGGCCTGCCCCATGGTTATTAATCAGTATATGTTTGTATATTTTGTTCTTTATTTTCCTTAAAGTAACTTCATGTGAATTCTGACACTTAAAAATGTGTTTCTGATCTTGCAGTGTTGGAATTCTTACGTTTATATCAAAGTTTAGAGTATATAAAACAGACTGGGATTACTTTTTGATCTCACAGGACCACAGGAATTTCTGACACATCATTAAGAAGACTTAAAGGTCTAAGAATATCAATCTTCTTCATAGAAATAAATTACGTCTTCATAATTCATCTTCGGAGTTTGGTTTGTGAGTCCCTCACTGTTTTCATTATGATCTGGGAATATTTGATCATGACACTTTTCCTAGCTTAAGGCAACAAGTTTATCTCCATCAGTAATGATGATAGTAATTGTGATAGCCAGAGTTTACATTTATGTAGGATTTTGTAGCTTATAAAGGCCTTTCATTCATATCATGTCATTTGATACTTGTAATAACCTTAAATAATGGGGAACAAATTTAAAAACAAAACAGATAAAAATTAAAGTTCAAGGAACTGATTGACCAGAAATCACACATAAGGAATGAGGAGTATGTTCCTCTCTGTAGTCAAGGAATATTGTGAACTCCTAATCCTGGTGTCATGCATTTTCTGTGGATTTTTAAAACATATTCCTTTCAATGAAGATAAATTTGCATAGGCACAAGTTTGTGGCAAAGTGAAGCCCACTGGACTAGAAGAAGTGAACTTTCTGACTGCATATTCCTTTATATAGAGAGTTAACTGGTCTGCTACCGACGAGGATCTTCATCACTAGACAGAAATAAAGTGTGGGATGATATCAGGGCAGTACAGAAAATTTCAACTGAGATCATACTTAGTCCAAAATTCAAGAAGCAGGACCCTGGAAAGAAGACAAGCCCTGAGTGGAGCTTATATCTGCTTTGTCTGAACTACGCTTTGTGATCATCCAGCTTTCTGGGCTACTTACTTCATCTTACAAACAAACAAAAAAAAACATTGTAAAATGGTGCGAAGCACAGACCCCGATGATAACAAGACACTGGCCTCATCCGGCGGTATGAAAGAGGGTATTTGCACATACAATCTTGGTTTCTGGTAGAGCTCTACTTAGAATTCTTGAAAGTTGAGCCTGAATTGCAAGTACATTTTGTTTGCTGCTTTGGTGAGGAAGAAAAAGTTACTTGTCATTGTCAGTGTTTATTTTTTCTCACTGTGATAATATTTATGTTGTTTTACATAACCTTTGTGGAGTTCTGAAACAGGAATTTGATTTTGATAATGATTATTATTTTATTTGGTTGAGTAGATTGATGAATAAAGTATGGCCATTTCTTTCTTTCACCATTGTGTGTGTGTCTGTATAGGTTTCAACATCCAACATACACATTACATTTAAATTAATAAGAATGTTTTAAAAAAGGGAAGAAAGGGTAATAATAGAAAATCAAAATTACCTCATGACATTTTCATCTATATTGATTCCTAAGAATTACCACTTGCTTATGAACATTGATTGCTTCTGTTAGAATCAATTATCTTGAAACATATAAGGATAAACAAATATTTCCCTACTGAATTTGATTTTTTCTTTCCCCAATTAGTTACTTTATAAGCTTGCTGACAATAATACGATTACACTGTATCTTGCTTTCACACCATGCAGAATACTTGAGCAAAGAAAACAAAAATATTGTTTATTTTCTGCTTTCAAATGAAATAATCTGCATACCACATTTTTACTTAAAAGAAAACATGGTTTATGAACTGAGTGATTTTTAGGGTTTCGTACAGCCTGCCTATTCTTAGTTGCAGTCCTCTCATCCCTCTTTTCTCTTTCCTTCGATCTTACAAAAGTAGTAAAATCTTTAAAATTGTTCAAACAAGGTAGTAACATCTAAGGTAACTCTAACACTTTGCAGACATCCCCTCAATTTCATGTTAAAATTATAAGAAAGACCAGACGAAGTTTGCTGAGCTTGACTTTATTCTCGTTATTGAATGCTGTGTGATCTCCTTGAGTAATGTGAAGTTTAGTTGGAAGGGAGGGACACCCCCTTTTTAAGACTACAGTTTGGTCAAATTACTTAACAAAAACATTGCAATTTATGCTACAAATATACAGGCAACAGGTGTACAGAATACTCAAGGTTATCTCTCGGGTATTTATCTCCACCCTATTTGTTGGGGGAAGAAGGCATCAAGAAAACCTAGAAGAAATGAGCTCACATGCTGTTGTTGAAACATTGACCCTTCTGTCATGAGCACAGAAAACTGAACAATTCTGGTAATTATATTACCAACAGTAGCTTTAGCAAAGCACTATCAATCTCCAAGCCCACGGAGCTCCTGATTAGCATGTCAATAGCTGCATTCTCTTCATTAAAGGATTGCAGCAGCAGCGGCAGGCACAGCCTCAGTACTCTAAACACAGGTTCAAATCACTGTAAATCTCTGCTGCTCTATCACTTCCCACATGGAAAAACATTTGTTTTAACCTCAGTAAATAAGATCCAAAATATGTATCTCTTAAAATGGCTAGATGAAGTAGAAATGGGATCAGTCATGGGCAATTTCACGTAACATTTCCACTGGTGATAATTGTGGAAGATTATAACGCCTGGATGCAATTCATATACGTGCCTGCGTTGTTGAATTGAATGTGCTAGTATGTTATTAAAGCCATAATGTTGCTACTGCAAAACAGATTTAAGCTTTGAGCTTTGTCTAAATCTATTTTCGTTTTCCACTCATTTAAATGTCACTTTTCCAAAATAATAGTCAACACAAAAATAAAATGCATTACCTACTTGGCTGATGTCTGGCAACAAGATGAGAAAGCACACAGTGGTTATGCTCCAGCTGTAGTTTGGACTATTTCGCAATTTTTTTTCTATAATTAGTCTCAGAATCCAAAACTATTTTATTTCACCACGTGACAAAGTGCAAGAATTTAATTTATTGGAGATTAATAAAGTGTCAAGAAATACTTAAAGCTCACTGAATTCTTCAGCATAGATCATAAATCAAGCTGTGACACTATTTGGTTTTGTTTGTTTTTAAGAACAAATAAACAAAATCTCCTTACTAGTAAATTGCTACTATGTTGATACTTAATTTTTTTTTTTTTTTAAAGAACAGGGAATGTTGGACGGCACCTATGGCTCATCGAGTAGGGCATCGGCCCCATATACAGAAGGTGGCAGGTTCAAACCCGCCCTCGGCCGAACTGCAAAACAGAAAAATAGCCGGGCGTTGTGGTGGGTGCCTGTAGTCCCAGCTACTCGGGAGGCTGAGGCAAGAGAATCGCCTAAGCCCAGGAGTTGGAGGTTGCTGTGAGCTATGCGACACCACGGCACTCTACCGAGGGTGATAAAGTGAGAC
>CAUYRH010058844.1:0-12641 GCA_963574655.1 Perodicticus potto
TCATAATGGCATCCATCGGGGCTGTGAGTAAGAGGAAAGATGCACAGAACAGAACTTCCCTGTCTCTGAGAGCCCAGCTACCTGGACGTAGAAAGCAGATATGTGCTGTCTGAGGCTTGAGTGGAAAAGAAAGGTGTGGGGATGGGAGCCAGCTTGTGACTCTGTCTGTCCCTCTCTCTGCCAGGACACCCCAGTGAAGAAGCTTTTTCTCCCCTCTTTCCATAGGATCCAGCATGGCCCAGTCAGTCACTCAGTCTCAACCATGGATGACTGTGCAGGAGGCAGAGACAGTGACCCTGAACTGCACATATGACACCAGTGACAGGGATTATTATTTGTTCTGGTACAAACAGCTTCCCAGCGGGCAGATGATTCTCATCATTCGCCAGGAATATTATAAACAGGAGAACACAACAGAAAATCGGTTCTCTGGAAACTTCCAGAAAGCAGCCAAATCCTTCAGTCTCACGATCTCAGACTCACAGCTGGGGGACGCCGCAGTGTATTTCTGTGCTCTCATGAAAGGCACAGTGAGACAAGCAGCAGGGAGAGGCTTACAGAAACCTCAGACCCCAGCATCTGTGAACAGGCATGGCTGGAGTAACAGGTCTAAAATCATTGACTTCTCTTGGGAATCCAAGCTTCTCCTCTCTGACTACAAGAAATAAGGAGGGATGGATGTTGCAAGCTTCATTCTTTGGGGTCACAGGAAAAACGATGACTTTCCAACTTTACACAGTGTGTAATAGGTACCACTGCACTTGAGCCTCAGAGCTTTCTATGGTACAATAATAGGTCTGACTTGCTTATCATTTTCTCTGTCCAGAGAATCTTTATAATTTACCTGGTAGCTCTTACCTCCAGGAATCTTTAACTTTTCCATTTTCTTAGTTGTTACTTGTTCTTTTAATTGTCCATCTAATCCAAAACTGCATCTCCACAGAGCAAGGTACCCATTTCAGATAAAACAGGTGTGACACTGGGGGGGATAACTAGAGTTGACCAGGCTTACCATAAACTTGAGAGATGACCTAGCCAATGGTACAAGGTAAGAGGGCCTAGGAGAATGATGGCATGGCCTGGGAAAGGCTCTGTGAGTGTTAGTTGTGTAGTATAATTTAGGCCAGGCTTTTCTGGAGGGCTTCTTGACCACAGTCTAAGTTCTTCAAATCTCATAAGTGCTGACACATTGTCCTCGAGGTTAGCAATAGCTTGGTTGTCTGGCACCCAGTGGCTTGGGGCTAGTATTCCAGAGTCCAAAACCATGCCTCTCCAGGTGTTCAGATGGCCAGACTGATATCTCATGGCCGAGAAAGAATGCCTAGCAAATAAAGATTGCTATCTTCTCAGTCCTGCCCAAGTAAAGATAGGAATCACCCAAGCGAGTTAGGAAAGTTCACTGCCCAGTTCGCAAAATGTATGTTGTAATCACATGATGTGCTTCCATGATTCCCGCTCTTTCCTTGCCCTTCTTCTCACTGTTAATGATTACTTGGGGCACTTGGCTTTATGTCCCATGTTCCCCATGCCCACATGATTTATGATTTTTGACTGAATAAACAGACCTCTAGGAGAATGGATCAGGCTTGCACTCACTAGATGCTACTGGCTACAGTGTACGCCTCTCACAGTCTCCAGTTGGTTGTTTCACCGGACATAACTGAGGCTGAGTTTTTTCTCACGGCAAATGCCTTCAGTACAGGTCTTGGCAAAGGTTGTGGGGACTCAGGTGCCCACAAGGCTCTGCTGTTTAGTCAAATCCAGGGCCACACCTCTGTGGTTGGAATGCTGCCCTCCAGAACCGATAGTATTTATTAAATCACTGGCTGATACATGGTACTGTGGCAGGAGTTTAAAAACTAAGAAATGAAACGAAATACAGTCTCCTCATGTCCCTTATTTACATAGAACTGATGCGCAGAATTTGTGTTTCCCTTTCCACAAGGCTCTGCTGGATTAGAGGCTAAGTTCCCAGAGGAAGGATGCCTCCCCCAGGGATTCAGTAACCTGCAGGTGTCACTGCCACTGAGGTCCCTTTGAAATTTTGTGCCAACAGTCCAGCAGGGAAAGAGAGTGATTAGGATGGGAGGGTAATTGATCCTGATTGTTAGGAAGCAGGTTGGTATGACAAACATAATGAGGGTGTGGTGAATTATCTAGAACTTCAGTGATTCACACTGGTGTCTCCTGGTGTTTTCAGGCTCGATAATAACAGGAAAGGGCCTGCAAAAGGCAAAGTGACCAAGAACTGACACCCCTGAGCAATGAAGATCTGCAGATCTGAAGCTCTTTTCATGAAACCTCCCTGTATTAAGTGTATGACAGCAATTATAGTCGACCACAACAGTGAAGACTCAGAGACACTGTGGCAATAATGCAGGGGAAGCTCAGATCTGAGTAGGTCAAAGAACATTGTGAGTCAGTGTTTTTCAACTCTTTTTATCTCACAGCACACTTAAACCTATAGTTAAACTTCCATGGCACACTTAAATTGTGCTCATCAAAAAAAAAAAAAAAAGTAAAAAACTATACTTAATGTGCCTGAATGTCTTTTAAAATAATTTAATTAACGATCTTTAAATTTTTTCATGGCACGCTGATTGAAATTCATTGTTGTTACTGATATGACATGTGCCTATTGTCCAGCTAAATGTCTATTTCTGATGTTCGCCAGAGCTGTGGTAGACAATTCTGGGGGATCTCACACTCACCTCAAACTGGTAACACACCACATTAAGCACACAATATGTAACTCTTCTGCTTCCTACCCTAGGGCTTCCTCTGACCCCTCAGCAGCTTCCTCAGCCCATGGGCAAGCACAGCACAGCATGAAAGTGTAGGCCCCACCCTAGGGAATCAACACCTCTGCTACCAAGCACCAAACAATGGGGAAAGGGAGCTGGTGGATAAAGGCACTTCCTTTGTATTCTGCGAGCAGACACTTCTGAGAGGCATGCTGTATGTTTCTCACAAGATTCTGGTAGAATCAAACCCCACTATTACTCTACCCATGTTCTCACTCCTATTTCCTAAGAACATGTCCTAAATAAACTAACCTGAGTCCTTGCCTCCAGTTTTATTTGAGGGACAAACACAAACTAATTCAGAGATTCTCCAAAAATTTAATAGAGGAAGAAAAGAGGATAGTTCAGGGGAATCTTCCTAGGCTGATTGCTAATAGCAGCAATCAGCCTAGGAAGGAGATAAGAACTTGCGTGACTAATTAGGAAAAACGTTTTCACTTTATTTTTTTCAAAGATGATGAGACAGCTCACAGTTGCTAAACTTCAACCTCTGTAAATGTGTGATCACATCTACTCATTAATCAAAAACCTAGGCAAGGGTAAACTATTTTAACTCTCTTTCATTGCCCCCTCCACAAATCTACTCACCCTCTACTATCTAAATTTCATCATTGCTTCTTCCCAAAATGTGCCTCTCTTCCAGTTAGCTTATTTTCCTCACTGACCCATAGGCACCTCAAGCTCCCTGATGGCTCTCACATTTCTTCTTCTGCTTATTCCACCACCCACATTTCCCTTTCATGTATATTTCAGGTTGTTTATACCATATTAATCCTGTCATCCCCACTTCACAGCTCCTTTCCCTCCAATGGTTCTTCCCTAATAGTCAAAAAAACCCTCACTTCTTTCTCCACCAATGTCATACAGGAACTGGATAGGAACCACACAGCCCAACTTGCAGTGACATACCTTCTTAAGGCTTTTGTTGTTGGTTCAAGATACTCATCTTCCTCCCCAGACACGACCCAGTCCCTGTGTGCATGGACTCCACCTGTCCCTGCAGCATCCTCACTGCTCTCGGAACAGAGTTAGGCCCATAGTGAGAGCTGATAAAGCCCTGAGATGATGCTTAAAATTGATATTATGATCACCCTGTATTCCTCAAAAAATATCAAGGGGAAGAAAGAGATTTCTTTGAAAATTCAAGTACTTATAAAGAAAATTATAGGGTACATTTTAAATTTCAAGGCCTTTTTATTTAGTAGAAATATAAATCATATAAGCTCATACAGATTACTTCCAGAACACTTTTCTTGACAAAACTAAGTTCTTTCCATGTAAAGGAAGAAATCACAGAAATTGTCTCAGTAATTATTTTTTCAACCTGAAGAGGGCACTGCTTGCTCCCACTGATGCAGAAGTTTTCTGCCAAAGCCTGAAGAATCTGCTATGTTCCTAATACAAACAAAAGGACTAGAACAACTCTTTATCTGTAGAGTCTGGATCTGACTTCCACATTTTGGAATCAAATCCTCAATGATTTTAGAAAAACCAAGACATGGAAGAGCTTTAGGAACCACACTTATGATCTATTGCCTTTAGCTGTCAGAATTCATATTGCCAAGGACCCAGAGGATCCACAATCTTCTGAGAACTTGGCTGTATGTTTTATAGAAGAAATTCAAAGAAATAATAAATTTTTAAATGAACACTTTCATATTTTTTTAAGAAAATGAGCTATCTGATGAAGAAAGAAGAAAGTCCTTCCTAACATCAGGAAGTCCAGGAGACAGAACCAATAGGATGTACATGTAGACACAGGAGAGGGGATTGATTAGGGGACTGGATCACACGATCATGGAGCCCAAGTCCTGTGACAGAGAGATGTCTGCAACCTGCAGACCCTGAAATGCTGGGAGCATGGCAAGGTCCAAATTCAAAGGCCTGAGAACCCAGGGTGCTGCAGGCATAAGTCCTGGGGTTCAGAGTCTAGAGAGTCTGGAGTTCTAATGTCTAAGAACAGGAGAAGAAGAGCGTGTTCCAGCTCCTAGAGAAAGAAACCCAATTCTCCTGTCCTCTGTCTTGTTCTACCCAGGCACCGAGCTGGATGCACGGCCACATTCAGGACAGATCCTCCCACTTATTCCACTCAGCTCCCAGGCCAGTATTGTCTGGAATGTCCCTCACAGTCAAGCATAAAATAATGTTTTACCAGTTCTCTAGTAAATCTAATCTAATCAAGTTAACACATAAAATTAACCATCACAGCATGCAAGGAGAGAAGAATTTTATCTTCTACTATGATCATTTGAGCAGTCTTATCCCCACAGGTGCAGAGTGAGAAGGATCCACACAGAATCACCCTGGTGCCTTTGTTTCTATCTTTACTGACTCGGGCTTTGTAGCTCAGGGAAGACCAGCAGCCTCCTGCAGCGCTAGTGCTGGGTCCACCACTCCCTATACAGGAGGCCACCAGCCAAGGGACTCAGCCACTACCTCTGAGCCACAGAGAATCTGGGCACCCAGAAACCACCTAAATGTGCCAGGCCTCACACCCTGTGTTGGGACCCCCACAAGGGGACTACTAAGAAATATCCATCAGTTCCTCTGACAAAAGAATATGGTAAATTAATATGACAAATTGGAGAACACCTTTTGAAAAAAAAATTTTAAGTTTTTTGTTCACAGTGTTTTAAAAAAGGAGTGAGAGTGACGAGAACACTAACCATGAGCTGCCCACGGTGACCAGAACTGGGGGCCCTTGTGCTCTGCAGTGGAGGCCGCCCAGCCAGGAGGGAATGGCCCCGCGATTACAGCAACTTCTCCCACATGGGCCACTGACTGCTGATGCGCTTCAGTTTCTGCATCTGGAAATGCTCTCCCATGAGAACATCAGAAGAGGTACAGGAGACTCAAACCTTCTTATACTACTCTTTACTTTTAGAGTCTAACCAGCTAAATCCAGTGAGAAAGTCTTGGACAGTAGTTGCCAGATAGGGTTGACATCCCAAGGAAGCACATTGGGATTTCTCAGACTGCCCAGGAAGGGTTCTACTTCTGATGAAGACAACTTTCTGTACCCCTTCACCCACATATGTGCTCAATTACATGTTCTTCTATATACATCATTTTATTTGAACATCAGGGTTTAATAACTTCATTCACTATCTACAGAAGTTGGGAACTAATTGGATGATGAATACAATATACTAAAGTTCTGATTGCCTGGACCCAAGGATCAGGAAAGGATCTAAAGTGGCAAGATAAAGCCTCAGGCTTGGGATCCCTGCTCAGCATTACAGGAACCTTCAGAGAAAGAAAATATCCACTCCTGATACCCTCATTGGTGAACTCATAGCTTCAGCTGGACTGAGACTTGGAGAGATGACAGCCCAATCATCTAGAGTTTCCTAGAGAGCAGCAGTTCTCAACCTGTGGGTTGTGACCCCTTTGTAACAATGAAAATGCAGCCTGCATATTATATATTTACATTATGATTCATAACAGTATAAAATTACAGTTATGAAGTAGCAATGAAAATAATTTTCTGATTGGGGGTCACCAAAACATGAGGAACTGCATTAAAGAATTGTGGCATAAGGAGGCATTAGGAAGTTTGAGAACCACTGCTCTAGACTGTTTGAATATTATTGATGGTATTGTCATTATTTTAATCATTTCTGTAAATGATACAGTTTGGCCAAAAATAATACCATCATATTTTCTGCCTGCAGACCTCTGGCCAATGTTGACACATTTCCTCAAGACCCCCCGTCCACAGGATAGAACAGCAACATGTAAACCCCCTAGACTGAAGACTATGGGGACTTCCCACTTGGATTCCCACCCTCTTCGCTGGCCCAGGTTCTGTTCTCCTTTTGGATCCCCCTCTTAACTCTCATTATCCTTATCAAGCTTTCTCCCTGTCAATAAACTCCATCCTCTTCCGTAAAAACCAATAACACAGAAGAATACAACCAATATATATTTTCTCACAACCCACAGACTATCAATTTGATATTGGCTTTGAGATAAAGGGGAAAGAGAGAAAAAGAAGGAAGAGAGACAGGGATGAAAAAAGAGGAAAAAAGGGAAAAGACAGGAAAGAAATGGACAGCTACAGAAAAGAAGGAAGAGAGCAAAAAAAGGAAAGAGAAAAAGGAGTGGAAAAGAGAGAAAAGCCAAGGAGAAAATTGTGTCACATTAACTTTCCCTGTCTTTCCTCCACTCATCCTCCTCCTCAAATTACATCTTTGCAAAAAACAATTTACCAGATCCTTCCCCTCTTCATTTGGATCCCAGAATGACTTATAACTCTGACATCTTTTTATTTCACATTATAGCCAGTTTTATTCTCTGAGGCAAAAAGCACTGATGAGCTTTCCTGAGGGAGGCCACAGCACACACCCTCCCACTTCCTGTCCTGAGCAGTGACGTCACGACACAGCTGATAACAAGGTCAAGGGCAGAACAGGAGGCTGCTCAGCCTGCAGGAGGCAGCTGCCAGCATGACATGCCCTGGCTGGGTGTTGGCACTCGTGGTCTCCACCTGCCTGGGTAAGGAAGCACTTACTTGTATTGGCTTTGACTAGTATCCCACGGGGCTGGAAAGCAGGAAGGAAGATGAATAATGGCACAGGGTCTAATCTCCTCATGGGCCCAGATACTGTGGGTGAGAGAAATGGAGGATGTTGCCTTAAGTTTGGATCAAGGAGAAGCAAGGTGTGTGTGGATGGGAAGCAGCTTGTGAGTCTGTCTGTCCATCTCTCTGACATGATACCCAGTGAACCCCCCTCTCTCTCCTCTTTCCCACAGGATCCAGCATGGCCCAGACAGTCACTCAGTCTCAACCAGAGATGTCTGTGCAGGAGGGAGAGACGGTGACCCTGGGCTGCACATATGACACCAGTTATACACATTATTTTTTTCACTGGTACAAACAGCTTCCCAGTGGGCAGATGATTTTTGTTATTCATCAAGGATCTAACTGGCAACAAAATGAAAGACAGAATCGGTTCTCTGCAAACTTCCAGAAAGCAGCCAAATCCTTCAGTCTCACGATCTCAGACTCACAGCTGGAGGACACCGCAGTGTATTTCTGTGCTCTCAGAGAAGACACAGTGAGAGAAGCAGTAGGGAGAGGCTTACAAAAACCTCAGACCTCAGCATCTGTGCAGAAGTGGGGCGGGAGGGAGGGAGAGTCCAGGGTTACAGGAACATGCAGAAACAATAATTTCTTCTCCAGAGGACAAATATAATGCCCACCCTTCACTGTTACGCTCCCTGGAGAACATTTCTTTCTCTCTGCCCACTTTGGGTGTGTGGAGGAGAGTTTGGAATGACATTCTGACACCTGAAATAATTAAGTCCAGTGAGTGAGTTCCAGAGCTTATGTTGGAGCTATGTTTACACTTAGTGGTGGGAGTGACTGGATCTGGACAAGGCCAGGGGGAGGCCATGGTCAAATTGCCTGGTCACATTTGAGATCCCTGAGTCATTTCCCAACCCCCACTCCCATCTCTTACTCTAAACAATCAGCTTCTGAGACAACACACCCCAGCTCAGCTCAGCACCCATGCTTTGGATTGTCTGGTTAAGTGGGTGGAACATCCAGCTCTGTAAAAACATCCCTGTCATACAAGGAAGATGCCATCAAGCTGTACTTGGGAGCTGGGATTTGGGGTATTTTTGTTTGTTTATTTTTCTAAACAGACTGCGGGGGTAGGATCATAGCTCAGGGTAGGATCAGGAGGGCTCAAACTGCTAGCCTCAAGTAAACCTCAG
This sequence comes from Perodicticus potto, assembly GCA_963574655.1. NCBI lineage: Eukaryota > Metazoa > Chordata > Mammalia > Primates > Lorisidae > Perodicticus > Perodicticus potto. Next base: position 8,529 of record CAUYRH010058844.1, read on the forward strand.
CCTCAGCCCCCAGGCAGCTAGGACTATAGGCATGCAAGTCCAGCTAATTTATTTTTTATTTTTTTAGAGACAGGGTCTCCTCTGTTGCCCATTCTTGTCTTCAGCTCGTAGCATCAACTGATCCATCTGCCTCAGTCTCCCTGGTACTATTCAAATTGTACCTTCTCCCTGAGGTCCAGTGAGTCACCACCACTTACACATTCAGGCTTGTTACCAAGTTTGGACCAGAGGACCAGAGCTTGTTTCTCCTTTCTATCCTTACTCCCAGTGTCTTCATACAGCTCCTCTCATTTCAACTAATAACTAATTATTCCCCTAGTGTCTCTGTCCTCACTCACGCCCCCATTCAAACATTGTTTTTCACAGCCACTCAAGTGATTTTCCTATAGTAAAAATCAGATCATGTCCACCCCCTCTTCCCCGAAGCCCCTTGTCCCAAAGAAATGGGAAAATGTGATTATCAGAGTGTCATTCCAGCACAGCAGAGGCCACCTCTGTCTCTTCAGCACCTCCCATGCCTGATAGAGTGAACAGTAACAAGTCAGCTACTGATGGATTAATCAGTCCCCCACTTAGCAAGTTAGCCTCATCTATTGCCATATCACCATCCCGCACCCCCATACACTCCTGTCATTTCAGAACATGAAGTTGTTTCCTGCACTTGGGCCACTGCTAGTGCTGTTCCCACATCGTGGGATGCCCATGTCAAGTGTCCAAAAAGAAGAGGTGTCTATTTTTAAGGGCAGTTACAAAAGACTATTGGTTTTATGTTTCAGACACAGTGCTATGAAAGATCTTGTCCTTGTCATTTTCACTATTTCACAGATAAAGCAAATCAAGAGCAACAGCCCCAATCACTAAGAAGAGCATATTCAGCTCTCTGCAGGTCACAGACACCAACATCAGCCCCATAACCATGGGGACCTCCTAAAGTCTCTGATCCTTACACAGCCCCAGAAGAGACACCACTCACTCACTACTTTCTTTAATCCTCACAAAGTGATGTATCACAATCCACATCTGAAGTTTTCTGTTTTCTCTTCTCTACCTACTTTGTTAGACAACATAAAAGGATATGACGCATGATGCCTTTACGCAAAGAGCTTATGATCTAAAAGACATGAGAATATTTCTCCCAGTAGATTTTAACTTTATGGTTACATTATTTTTTTATTCAAGAAACACTAACAAAGCAATGGTTGGTTGAATGAATAAATGACTAGTTATACAGTATTTACTGATACCAATGTATAAAGGCAAATCTATGGCCAATTCTTAGAATTTATTTAAAAACAAATTTTGACACTCTCTAAAGGTGAACTAACAATTATAGGATTCCCAAAATGAAACAGAGTGTTTTAAGGCATCAAAACTCCCTTACTATAGGAAATATTCTAGGAAAAACAGATGCCCAATTTCTTATGATATTGCAGACAAACTTGCAAAATGATATGATTTTGTGCAGAACTAAAAATGTTAAGTTTTGCATAGGAGCAAATACCATTAAAAAACTCAAAGCCAAACAAGGAAAGAGCTTGTGAAATGCATCATGGATAAACAGAAAAATCCCTTCTGATATCATAGAAATTAGATTTTGGACATACAGTTGAAGTGTTACCAACCACTGTTAAACCTGAATGGCCATATCATGCAAGGCAGGATGGCCCTGTGGGCTGACATCTGGAGTAGCCTTCCAGGCTACTGTCACAGATAAGTTAGGGAACTGAATTCCATGTTACTAGTCAAGGACTCAGGGCACTCTATGCACACAGTGAAGTGTTGACTAACTATATATTTAGTCTAGAATAAAAATGCTTTCAAGAAATAACCACTTTAAAATAGGAAGCTATTGTAACCTATGAGGGAGAATCTGCTTGAGTGGACTATGAGTAGTCATAATATTGCTACATGTTTACATTTGCTATGAAATTTAAAATTAACAAAAGGAAAAGGCGGGCAGAGCTGTTCTTTGGGGAATTACCACCACTGCTCTCTGGAATCCTAGTCTTTTCTGTGGTTACATGATGGTGTCCAGTGACACTCACTCATTGCATAGCTTTCATTCTACAGTAGATAGATGGATGAAGGCCAGGAAACTTGCATTGAGGCTTCTGCCGGTTAGAATATATCTGTCTTGTGATGTATTTTGCCTTTGCAGGTGGGGACTTCCCATCAGAAGCCAAAAAGTAAGTAATTATCTTTTTATTTGGTATGTTGGAGATATTCCAGCTCCTCAGAACACCATTCAGGATGGTTGAGTCTACCTAAATGAAGGAAAGGTGATGGCGGAAAGAGAAAAGGAGAAAAAAAGAAGCAGCAGCGTGACATCTGGGCATCAGACATGTTCTAGAGCAGACCAGTTTTAGGAAAGCCTTCATATACTTTCAAGAGTTCATTAGCACAGTCAGTTTGAAGAATGCTGGTCTGAAACTCAACCAAATCACACTCACATTTGTCACCAGCACACTCATATCTAGAAGGATAACTTATATAAGTTATTCCAACATACTCACTGAAAAATTATCCTCCCTCCACTTATTTGAGATGTCTTTCCCATATAATAAATGTCCACATATAGTTGGGTCTAATTACTGATTTGCAATTCTGTTTAAGAGACCTGTCTGCCTGCACTTAATTTTCACTTAGAAATTTCCTTCCTTTTCTGTTTCTATTCACTTTTCTGCATGGGAAAATGTGCCCTCTTATTCTACACTTTCACTTAACTATTTCTTGTTTTGACATATGAATGACATGAATGAGTTTTTTTTGTTTTGTTTTGTTTTGTTTGTAGAGACAGAGTCTCACTCTATCACCCTCGGTAGAGTGCTGTGGAGTCACAGCTCACAGCAACCTCCAGCTCTTGGGCCTAGGCGATTCTCTTGCCTCAGCCTCCCAAGTAGCTGGGACTACAGGCGCCCACCACAGCGCACGGCTAATTTTTGATGCAGTTCGGCTGGAGCGGGTTTGAACCCGCCTCCCTCAGTATATGGGGCCGGCGCCTCACTCGCTGAGCCACAGGCACTGTCCCATGAATGAGTTTTTTTTTAATGTAGTTTATACTATAACCCGACTTTTGGTAATAATGTTTGATTTCTTTTAGATTTTCTGCTATACGATCATCTCCTTTGCAAACCTGCAGATGATATTTTTACATCTTTCTTTCCAATGTCTATGCTTCTAATTGTTTTCATCAGCTGACTGCATACGCTGGTGGCTCCAGCACAATGCTAAATAGTGGTGGAGGTATTGGACGCCTTTCCCTTCCTCCTACTTTATTTTTTTTTTCTTCCTATGGATTTTTTTTTATTGTCTTTATTATTAAGTCATAGCTGTGTACAATAGGACAATCAAGGGGTACAATGTGCTGGTTTCATATACAATCTGAACTATTTTCATCAAACTGATTAACATAGCCTTCCTGACATTTTCTTAGTTATTATATGAAGACATTTGTATTCTGCATTTAGTAAGGTTCGCCTGTAACCTTCTAAGATGCACCGTAGGTGTGGCCCCACCAATTATCCTCCCTCCACCCCAACCTCCCTCTTCCCCTCTCTATCCTTGCCCCTTTCCCCATATTCTTGTGTTATACTTCGGTTATACCCTTCATACGACAGCTATAAATTAGCTTCATAGTAGGGCTGAGTACATTGGATACTTTTTCTTCCATTCTTGAGATACTTTGCTAAGAAGAATATGTTCCAGCTCCATCCATGGAAACATGAAAGAGGTAAAGTCTCCATCTTTCTTTAAGGCTGCATAATATTCCATGGTATACATGTACCACAATTTATTAATCCATTCGTGAATCAATGGGCACTTAGGTTTCTTCCATGACTTAGCAATTATGAATTGGGCTGCAATGAACATTCTGGTACAGATGTCTTTGTTATAATGTGATATTTGGTCTTCTGGATATATACCTAGTAAAGGAATTATAGGATCAAATGGCAGGTCAATTTTTATATCTCAAAGTACTCTCCAAACATCCTTCCAAAAGGAACATATTAGTGTGCATTCCCACCAGCAGTGTAGAAGTGTTCCCTTTTCTCCACATCCACGCCAACATCTCTGGTTTTGGGATTTTGTTATGTGGGCTAATCTTACTGGAGT